>JADRCD010202774.1:0-29516 GCA_019843815.1 Montemys delectorum | reverse complement strand
ATTGTTTCTACTTCCATTTTTAGGTCCTGAATGGTTTTATTCAGATCCTTCACCTGTTTGTTTGTGTTTTCCTGCAATTCCTTAAGGGATTTTTGGGTTTGCTCTTTAAGGGCTTCTATTTGTTTACTTGTGTTCCCTTTAACTCTTTATGGGATTTTTTTGTTTCCTCTTTAAGGGCTTGTATCTCTTTATCTGTTTTCTCCTGTATTTCTTTCAGGGAGTTATTCATGTCCTTCTTAAGTTCCTCTATCAGCATTGTGAGATATGTCTTTAGATCCAAATCTTGCTTTTCTGGTGTTTTGGGATATCCAGGGCTTGCTGACGTGGGAGTACTAGGTTCTGGTGAAGCCAAGCAGTCTTGGTTTCTGTTGGCAGGACTCTTGCGTTTGCCTTTCGCCATCTCTTGATCCCTGGTGTTAGAAGTTCTTGGTGTCTTAGAGCTTGCTCTTTCCTTGCTGCCCTGCAACTCCCCTTCTACTCCTGAGGCCTGTGCCTCTCAGCTGGTCCCGCCTGAGTACTTGGTCTGAAGCTTGTCCTGGAGGGAAGCCCTGTGCTGAAGCCGGCCTTGGGGGGAAGTCCTCCCCTAGCAGGCAGGGGGCAGAGATGTTCACTGATCCAGCACTGTCCCTCAGAAGCTGTGAGACTCCAGTCCCTGCAGCCCTGTGGCTCCCCTGCACTTCCTGAGGCGTATGCCTCCTGGCTGATTCCTGGGGCTAAAGCCCGCTCAGGATGCAGGCCTTCTTCTCGCAGGGAGGGGGCAGGGGTGATCGCTGAGTCAGCTCTGTCCCTCGGAAGCTGAGAGACTCCTGTCTCTGCAGTCCTGTGACTCCCCTGCACTTCCTGAGGTCTGTGTCCCCCGTCTGGTCCTGCCCTAGCAAGACCCCAGAGACAAAATGGCGGATCTCACCTGAGTCCTTGGGCTGAAGCCGGCCTTGGGGGGAAGTCCTTCCCTAGCAGGCAGGGGGCAGAGGTGTTCGCTGATCCAGCACAGTCCCTCAGAAGCTGAGAGACTCCAGTCCCTGCAGTCCTGTGGCTCCCCTGCACTTCCTGAGGCGTATGCCTCCAGGCTGATTCCTGGGGGCTAAAGCCCACTCAGGATGCAGGCCTTCTTCTCGCAGGGAGGGGGCAGAGGTGATCGCTGAGCCAGCTCCGTCCCTCGGAAGCTGAGAGACTCCTCTCTCTGCAGACCTGTCTCCGATTATTATTTTAAAATAAGTCACTGGGAAAATGACTCTCAGTTGATGAACTGAGAACTACATGCACAAGCACAAACAAAACAAAACAAAACAAAACAAAGCATCAGATCCTTTTCAGGTAGCCATCATACAGAAAATTGGATGGACTAGAAAGCTTGTGAAGTTTTCTGTTTGTTTGTTTGCTTTTAATTTCATTTAATCTTTTTTTATAGTCCAGATTTTATCCGCCTGCAGGTCCACCTTCTGATTGTTCCATATTCCATACCTCTTCCCCACCCCCACCCTACCAGACCGCTAAACTCCCCTGGGCCTCCAGTCTCTTGAGGGTTAGGTGCATCTTCTCTGACCGAGTCCAGACCCAGCAGTCGTCTGCTGTATGTGTGTTGGAGGTTTCATATCGGCTGGTGTATGCTGCTTGTTTGTGGTCCAGTGTCTGAGAGCTCTTGGGGTTCCAGGTTAGTCGAGACTTCTGGTCCTCCTATAGGGTGGCCCTCCTCCTCAGCTTCTTCTAGCTTTCCCCTAATTCAATCACAGGGGTCAGCATCTTCTGCCCATTGGCTAGGTGGAAATATCTGCATCTGATTACTCAGCTGCTTGTTGGGTCTTTCGAAGGGAAGTCTTGCTAGGCCCCTTTTTGTGAGCACAGCATAGCATTAGTAACAGTGTCAGGTCTTGGAGCCTCCCCTTGAGCTGGATCCCACTGTGGGCCTGTCACTGGACCTCCATTTTTTCCAGGCTCTTCTCCACTTTTGTCCCTGCAGTTCTTTCAGACAGGAACAATTATGGGTCAGAGTTTTTGACTGTGGGATGGCAAACTTAATGCCGTCTTTTTGCTGGAAGTAGGCTCTACAAGTTCCCTCTCCCCACCGTAGGACACTTCATCTGAGATCCCTCCCTTTGAGTCCTGAGAGTCTCTCACTTTCCAAGTCTCTGGTACTTTCTGGAGGACCCCCCTCACCTCCTAACTCTGAAGGTTGCCTGTTTCCATTTTTTTCTGCTGTCCCTCAGGGGCTTCAGTCCTGTTTTTCCTACCCCATACCCAATGTTCCCCTCTTCCCCTTTCCCACCCAGACCCCTCCCTACCTTGTGTGATTGCTTTCTTCTCCCTCCCAAGTGGGATTCAGGCTTCCTCACTTAGTCTCTTTGGTTTGTTAGCCTTTTTTGAGTTCTGTGGATTGTATCCTGGGTATTCTGTACATTTTTTGGCTAATATCAACTTATTGGTGAGTACATACCATGCATGGCTTTCAGATCTGAGTTACCTCACTCAGGATGATATTTTCTAGTTCTGTCCATTTGCCTGGAAAACTCAGGGTGCCCTTATTCTTAATAGCTGATTAGTATTCCATTTGTGTAAGCACCAAGGACTTCTAAGTTAATATATGATGACATATTCAGAGAACTTCAAACTAACAACACCAGCATGTAAAGTACAGTGCTCGGAAGTTCCTTTGAAGCCTTTAGAATTTATATTTACCTAACAAATTCCTCAGTTTCTGGGCATTTAGAAAAAGTTGCATTTGATTATTTATATAATATGCACTGACCAGAAATATTTTCTGAAGCAGAACTGAAGTTTATGAAGGGTTTTTAACACATCTAGGAAGTTTTCTGGTATTCAGGAAAAAAAAATCAGAATGTTGGTATAGGATGCCCACAGGGAAAGGGCCCAAAGTTACTCTGCTTTTGTTTAAGTTATTCAACGAAACACAATCAGTCATGATACAAAAATGGAAAAAATACAGAGAACTAGATGTCTGCATAACAGTTATTTTCTAATCATAGAAACATCTTCAGCACACACATAAGTTGTGTGAGGTTTGGTGTGCTCTACAATAGTTGTTGAACTCACCAGGATTTGACCTTAAAATTTATCATCTCTAATAAGAAATTTGACTATGAATATGATCATGTATAGGACACAGGGTATGAAGTAAAAATATCCCAGACCAACAAAGCCAATGACGAACTCATCAATTGTACATATATGTAGGAAGGGAAGAGCTGTTGATACAATGTGGTCTCTGTAACATATTGTTTGCGGAGGAGAATGCTTGCCTTTCAGTTAATGAGCAACTGGGATTCCACAACTTTCAAAACCATTGATTGCAAATTAGCTTACTCTTTCTTTCCTTCTTTCTCTCTTTCTTTCTTTCTTTCTTTCTTTCTTTCTTTCTTTCTTTCTTTCTTTCTTTCATTTCTTTTTCAGTATATCCAGTGTGCCTGGAACTGTTTCAGGAGCTGCCAGAGCACAAGCTGAGATGCTTATCTTAGCCTGCCAAATGTCTTTGTCCAGTTTGAGAGCTAAAATGCATTTTACCTATTTTAAGGTGCTGAAAAGTCAGTGGAGAATGTTTCGTGACAGGTGAAATCTTAAAACTTTCAGAGCTCGTAAAGTCTATGTGAACGCAACAACACCCACTTAGCTTCACAGTGCCTGTGGCTACTCCTATGCTAATTGGTGGCTGAGAATTTTGACAGATTCTACATGGGCAACAAAGAAATTAGACTGAAAACTCTATGCAAAGCATTGGAGAGATGGCTCAGTAATTAAAGTGTTTACCTTGTTAGCATAAGGACTTAAATCAATTCTACAGTGCATATAAAACAAATCCAGGTATGGTGGCACATGCTTTTAATCCCAGTGCTAGGGAAGAAGAGAAAGGGGGAGCCCTGGGGCTCATTGAAAAGCCTAGTGTACCTAGTCAAGGAAGTACTGGACAGTCTAAAACCTATGTCAACAATTGAGAGGAACAAAACCTGAGGAAAGAAATTGAACTCCTCTTGTTTTTAACCCTTTGTGCACACACATGTGCACAGGCAATAATATATAAGTACACACACACACACACACACACAGAGAGAGAGAGAGGGGGGAGAGGAGAGAGGGAGGGAGGAAGGAGAGGGAGAAGGAGATGGAGAGAGAGAGGGAGAGAGGGGGAGAGCAAGGGAGAGAGGGAAAGGGAGGAGCTAAGGACAATCAATTGTAGCTGAAAGAAGAGTCAGTTTTCTTCATGTGTGCAGCCTCAGAGGGGCTACCCATGATCCAGTACACAAATGACCTCATATGTATGAATATACTAACAGCACTAGGTGGACTTTGTATGCTAAAATAAAAACTACACAATGCAGAGAAGGTATAATGGTGGGAAAGACAGGGCTAGAGCAGGAGGCAGGGGCATGGATTTGATAATGTAGTTTTTAAAGATTAAAATTAAACATTCCTCTAAAAACTAAAGCTATGTACCATATTGCATCAATTTTCTGACTGGAAAATACACAATGCCAAAGGTCAAGGGCTGTCACCAGCAAGGGATGGTGAAATATGATTAGTATGGGAAGAAAGAGGATAACATTTTGGAGTGATGGAAATATTCAGAATTTTGATCATGGCAGGGATACAATTGTCTGTATTTAGATCTGTATGACAATTAGTATTAATTTCACCATGTATCATTAAGGGATAACCCACCAAATCTGGTGTGTTTTGTGCCCAACCTGATTAGCCATATTTTTAACAGAATTCTTTCCTATTCAGTCTTCCTCCAGTGAGGAATCTCACACAGAGGGCAAATCCAGACTCTCAATTTAAGTGTTCTTAAACAAGAGCTGTATTTAGCTCAATACTTTCAACCTGCTTCGTGCAAAGGTCAGCTCAAGTCTTTCCTACTTTTTAATTGTCTGCCATCCTAATGTACTGGGCAGACTAAAGACTGAGGGCTTCTGCAAGGTTTCTTTTTCCAGGCAGTTTGCTCCATGGAATCTGCTGTCTTTTTCACACATGCAAGGATGTTCATTATAATTGTTCATTCCCCTTCCTCATAGGAAGTAAAACTTGCACCAAGCTATTCATTGCTTTTTCTAGAGTGTGCCATTAAAACATTATTGGAAGTGATTGGAAAAGCGGCTAAGATATTAAAATCATGCACAACTTTTATATTAATTCCATGCTCAGTCCCCATAACTCAACGGCAATTCCATAACAACCTGGAACATCCACTCCATGGGGATCCGATACCTCTGGTTTCCATGGAAACCTACATTTGCATGCACATATCCCATCTCACATACCCACACATACATGATTCTAAAGTAATAATGCATTTTTTTTTTACTTATTTGTGTTCCGTGTGAGTACACACATGCATGCACATTTGTGCGTGCATACACACACTCTATGGGTATACGTGTCCAGGTGCCCAGGGAGACCACACGAGGAAGGCATACCCCTTGGTGTTGGAGTTATATGTGTTAGTGAGCCTCCTTATTGTATGTTGCATCAGACTCTGGTCCTCTGTAAGAGCACTGGTGCTTTTAGTCCACTGACCATCTCTCTAGTTCTCCCATTCTATGTCCATTAGCTTCAGACATCCTTATCCAAGCCACTTTCATCAATCTCTAAATGCTAGTCAGTAACCCTAGCAGTCTCCCTGGTGTTCTCCTAACTTCCAGCTTCCTGCATAAATGCCCCCAGTGCTTCCTAGCAACCCCTTCCTGCCACTCTCCAGAGCTATATCCAGCCAGGCTTATCATCTCACTCTTTACTTACTTCTAGAGATTCTTCATGGGTCCCATGCTAGCTGCCATTCCTACTTCTGAGCTTTAATACACACCACTTCTCTGCTTAAATTCTCGACTTTCCCTCTCATTTTCTGTATCTATTCATCCTTCTGTTTTCAGTGAAAACCGCTTTTAGACTTTAAGCTAGATTGCCACACTGCCACAATCTGGGTTATAACCTCCTTTTAGTGTCTATAATCACACCTCTAATTATGTTTCATAAATTCTGGCTTTTAGATCTTTAATGAAGCACTTTAAAGAAAATTCAAACTGCTCATTATTTTACCATAAACACTCCCCCCAACAACTGTATTTTTCCCCATTTAACACAACAGCTTTATCTTTATCATAGTGTTTTTGCAGTACTTTCTCCTAAAATTTAGATATGCTTTTCTCCTATGCAAATGTTTTTCAATATATAGACTGCTTAAAACTTTGTGGGAATTTTTTTTGATGTGTATTCCTTTAATATATCATGGTTTGTGCCAAACATAAGAACTCTGGATAGTCCCAAATTTCAAAGATTTTTTTCCCATCCAACTTTACATAGTCAGTTTTATGTAGATTGTATGAGAATCATGGGAATTATAGCATCAAGTGCCAAATTCATGTCAAATCATTAGAGAATTTAGACATAAGGAGTACTGAAAATGGTGAGTATCACAATTGTAAATAATATGATTTTTTAAAGAATTTCTTTTTGCCTGGCAGTGGTGGTGTATGCCTTTAATCACAGCACTAGGGAAGCAGAGGCAGGTAACCTCTGAGTTCGAGGCCAACCTGGTCTACAGAGTGAGTTCCAGGACAGCCAGGGCTATACAGAGAAACTCTTTCTCTAAAAACCAGAAGAAAAAAAAAAGAGTTTCTTTTTAATCAAAAAAATAAAAAAAATCAAACTCTGAGTACTCACTCAGTCTGAGTGGGAACAAATGTCCATTCCAGAAAATTATAGTACCTTGGACCTGGAGCTATGAATCAGTAGATATGAGCATTTGCTGCAGTTCTAAGGGGCCAGGTTTTGAATCCTAGCACAACATGGTAACTCACAACCCCCTGTATGTAAGTCTACATCCCAGGAGATCCGATGTCCTTTTCTGGCCTCCATGTCCACTGCATACATGGAGTGCACAGACATACATGTAGGCAAGACACTTCACCCACATGAAACAAAAACAAATAGGTCTTATTTTCAAAAGAAAGCTACAGTAAGTCTGGATTTAGACATGGGTTATCCTTTGCTTTTCTTTCCTAACCATATAAGTAGGAGAACTATTGGAGAGAGCTTTAATACTTTTTTGCATTTTTTGGGGGGTGGGAGGCAATGGTAAACAGTAACAACAGTCAGGACTTGACTCTTTCTTTTCTCCTTGTGAAACTGACGTATCAAGCTGGGCAGTTAACACTTTTATCAATGTACCATCTAACCTGTTCAATATAGGAAATCTCTAGAAACACTCGTCAAAGCACTGCAAATACTGATATGTGTACCACGAATAGTGAAAGAGTCTGATATATCTTAGTTTTTGTTTTCGTCTTCTTTTAAATTTTATACTCATTATCTATTGAGCTACACTTTACACAAAATAGGATATATGGACCCTAGGTTCATTGTTTACTAATGGATGTTCAATGGCTCCAGAATTCTTTGATGAAAAATCTACCTTCCGCTCAGTGAGTGGCGTTTGTTTAAATTTTTCTTATGGCTCCATGTCTGGGTCCTCCATTCTATCTCTTCATCTATTAGCAACTTCTCCACTGATGCTTGTGTTGATGTCCAGAGCTGTACAATAATAATACAGCGATCAATCATACTTTGCTCACCTTTTCCAAGATTATTCTATTATTTTAAAATCTTTCTCTTTTTCCTGTTTATTTTTATTTTTATTTCTTACACTTTGTGCATAGGCACATATAAGCATGTGGGTGCATGCATGTGAATGCTTATGTATGCATGCATGTGTGGATACATGTGTCCGTGTATGTGTGAGAAAAAGAGAGAGGGAGATAGATAGATAGATAGATAGATAGATAGATAGATAGATAGATAGATAGATAGATAGATAGACAGACAGAGAGAGAGAGAGACAGAGAGACAGAGAGACAGAGAGACAGAGAGACAGAGTAAGTAATGGTGCACACATGACACAGCACACATATAGAAGTTTAAAAACAGCACACTGGAATATTTTCTTTCCTCTGTCTTTTGAAACAGGGTCTCTCCTTATTTTTGCCCTCTATGTTCTGCAGTCTGGCTAAATGCACGGTTTCCTGTCTGTGGTCCTAACTTGTCTGATCCTAGAATTAAATTTCAGTGAGCACATTCAGCTTGTTTGTGGATTCCAGTGATAGAACTCAGATTATCAGGCTTGCAATGTAAGTGCTATATGCACTCATCTCAGCAGCCTGAGGCTTCTGAATTTCTATATAAACTTAAAAGTAAACTCTTCCAAGTGAAAAACCAAACTGACCAGCATTTTATTAGGTTTTTCATTAAGCCTATATTTCAATTTGGCAATGCAGAAGATCTTTTATTATTTTGAGTCCGAGTGTATGATAATTTTATGTATGTATATATACATATATACATACACATACATCATATACAAATATTATATACACTTTGTAATGTTTGTCAAAGAAAAAATCAAAGCACACATAATGTATACATATATATGTGTGTGTTTTCTATGATTTCTTTTCTCTGGCACATACATATATAGTGTATATATTATATATAGGAATATATAGCCTATGAATAGTAAATATATATTGTCTATACATATATTCCTACATAGTGTATATATTTTATAAAAAATATATGGCATATATTATATATATTGTAAATATAACATATATTATATAAAATACTATATGTAAATATATATTATATGTGTATAATTTATAGATTAAGTAAATATGCATATGTATGTATATATATGTATGTATATATATAAGTGTATGTGTATAAAATCACCATCAATATTTGGTTAAGTGTCCAACAAATATGACAGTAACTGGCAATTATTCATAACGATGGTTGGCAGCTGTTCACTGATGTGACATGAAACAGGTGATTGCTTTGTATGTGTGGAACTCATTCCTTAAGAGATGGGTGAACTGAGATCTAGGACAATTTTGTAGCTTCTGTGATTTTATAAAGTTATCAGCTACAAAGAGAGATCACCTCGTTTGTTTTCTGTTTACCTTTCATTTCTTATTTACATTCTAAGGCAATGTTCAGAATTTCCATTGATGCAAAAAAATAAGTTGGGATTAGGCATGCCTACAGTTTTGTTATCTCAAATGAAAATTGTTCCATGAATATCTTACTTACCTTCATGGAGAAGTATTTACTTATTCGCTATTAAATACAATACTAATTTTAGTTATATTGGAGGTAATGCTGCTCTCAATTTGAGATAATTATCTTAAATACTTAAGGTATTTCATAATCTATAGGCACTAGGTTTTGTGACATGGCTTTTAAAAGATTCTCTCTCTCTCTCTCTCTCTCTCTCTCTGTGTGTGTGTGTGTGTGTGTGTGTGTGTGTGTGTGTGTGTTTTGCTTTCATGTAAGTATATTTAACATGTATATGCCTGATGTACTCAAATGCCAGAAGATATTCCATACTTTGGAATGGGAGTTAGTGATGGCTCTAAGCTGCCAGGTAGATAATGGGAATCAAAACTAGATCCCCAAAACTTTTCCTTTAGAAGAGTACTTAAGTGTCCTTAACTACTAAGCCCTCTTTTGAGCCCTCAACTGCTTTTCGTATCTTAGGTGACATAATAATATGATTTTCCTTTTTATTTAAATTATGTTTTATGTTGATGAAATTTTCAAATGTTTGATCAAACTCACATTCCAAGAATGTATTTGGCTTGAACTAAGTTGGTCACACTACATAAATCTGATTGGACTCCACAAGCTTCCCTGTCAATATCTTATTGAGTATTCAGACCTGTATGTTCTAGAGACAACAGTACACAAATTTGTGATGTTCTTTTCTAATCACTGTGGCTGTCTTTAACACTAGACTGACTTTAAGACATGTGCTATCATGATACTATTCTTCTTTTGCCCAGGAAAATAATGTAGCACCTTTGTATATTCTTTATTAAATACTTGGTAAAATATCTTGGCGGACATTTTGGAGACTATTTTGTGAGATAGCTCTCTAACTGTGAGTTTAATTTCCTTGGTGACAGAGTGCTGTTTGGTAGATTTAAAAAAACGAATTACAAGGAATGGGTCCATTTGTGCCAATATTGAATTTAAGAACCTAAGATATCTAGTTGTTTAATTTATGATACAAATATATTCCCCTATTGGCTTTTAACAGTGGCAGGATATGTAGTAGCAACACTTACATTACTCAAAGGAGTTTTGATTTCTATCTTCTTTATTTTTATTGTTAATCTGCTATCCTACTGGTTCATCAATTTTCTTGATTTCCTTTTCAAAAATAAACTATTATTTCACAAGTACTTCCCCCATTGCTTTTCTATTTTCAACCTCATTGATTTTTCAACCTTGTGTACTTATATATTTCTTTCTTCTGGCTTTGGGTCTATTTGTCTCTATATGACAGAAGCTTGATAAGTACATGGATTGGGGTGGGAGGAGTTGGGGTTCCTCTTTTTGTCATTCACTCAGAATCACAAATCTTTGATGTGATTTCTAGGAATATTTTACTGAATATTCTTTGCATCCAACTATGTTACAGAAAAGATCAGTTTCAGTTTCAGAGGTCAAACTTTTTCCTGATGGGATGGTTTCTGTGGTGGTACCGGGTGTGTTACTCTTCCCAATTTTTCTGTTCAGAGAATAGAAGGGATTTTATATATAGGGACCAGGATGTTGCCTCACTAGTGGGGAAAGACCTATCAAGTTTACAGCTTTTCAAAATGGGTACTATCTATCCTGACTCTCTCACATATTCAGAACATGGCTTCATTATGGCACCTGTTGTGTGAGGGTTCCTCTATTATTTCTTATTCCTACTAGAAAAGAAAATAAGAATTATATCACCTACTCATGGGGAATTCCTGGATCAAACTAGATGCTATCACTAGTTCATATAGCCAGATCCATCCAAATACCTTCTGATCTTTTTAAAAGAGAGAAAGCCTCAGGATGTGTAGAGAAGATGGATCCCCAGGCTTGGCTGAGTATTTTGGGTGAAGTTCCCTACAACTCTTTCTTTGTTCTACTCATTTAGTTTTTTACTGTAATGAGAATTGTCATTGAACCCAAGAGGAAAATGATTCATTTGGGTGTGTAACAATGCATGGTGTAGGTCATCTTCAGTTTGGAGTGGTCAGAACTTTTCATGGACAGAAATCCGCATGCTATTCATGTTTTTGTTGCTGTTGTTCTTTACATTATCCTCAGGTAAACAGTTGTGTGTTGAAAGAAGATTGTACATTGGGAAGAACACATTATTCCCAAACTAAAATAAGTCTCTAATTAAAAGTTAGTGACTTTCTTTCATCCTGACTTCTTTCCTCCCTTCACGTCATTGGTATTCTGAATACTGACACTAGAGTTTAAGTTAATTGGATCTTGAGGTGAATTTTAACTTGAAGCTCTGTCCTATAAAATGGTGTTTAGATTAGGAGGCTTCATGAGGATCAAGTTATTATTTTAGCTAAAAATCATTCACGGGTGGTACATCCTATAGTATCAAATAATTATTCATCCAAGCTTGTATACCACATTTTAAGTAGTTTTAATATTGGCCATCTGACCTATCTCTATTTATTTTGAATCTCTAAATAAGGAATCTTTGCCAAAATCATCAAATTTATTTTTAAAATTTATTGTATACGTGCAATTGTATCAGAAGTAATTTTGTGTGCACCAAATATATGTAAGAGCCTATCAACAGGAGAGGGGATCAGATCTCTTGGAAACAGAACTACAAGTAATTGCGAGGCACCACATGTGTTCTAGCAACTGAACCTAAGTCCTCTTCCTGAGCAGTAAGTGCACATGTCCAATGAGGCATCTGTATAGCCCACAATTGCAATTGTTAATCTTATGTCCTATAATTCACACAATATTGTTAGATGCATATAATGTCAGATTGTCACTAAAACATTTAAACCAGAAGGGAAAAAAAAGCTAATCTGCCATTGTAATCATGGTTAGAAGGGACATTTTACAGTTGATCAATTCATTACTATTTCCTTGTTACAACCAATTATACTTTTCAAATGTTCAATCATTGGTCTCTCATAGTCTCCACTGTGCTTCCTTTGTCAAAGTAGAATCTGCTGAGAGGGACAAACAACAGTATAGTCCATGAGTACTTGGTTGTTGTTTTTCTCTGCTGATTTTATATGACAACAGAAATATTGACTATTAATATAAATACAATAGCAAACCTTATTTAAAAGAACAGAACTATTTCATTCATTTGTCTCCAGTAATTATAGAAATTTTAATGCTACTAGAGGGCTCATCATCATCACCTGCATCTGTTGCTTCTTTCTTCTTTACACAAGTTCAGTAGAGTCTATTCTGCACATGTTTCTAATAGATATAAATCAATTGTTTTTCTGCTGCTTCTTTACATACCTTCTAGAAACTTGCTTTTCCTCAGTTCTTCAAATCCAGGTCATCATGTGATCCTAGCAGGTGACAGCTACCACTACATTTGACCATCTTTTCATTTGACAGCTTCTCATTGACTAAAAAAAAAAAAAGTGTAGCACCTCTCTTCTGATGGCACATGACACCTTATGCCACAGAAAGTTACCACTCACCACTTTCCATGATGTACAATTTACTCAAATGGTTTGCTGCCATTTTGAAGTTTCTCTCTTTGTTTCAAAAGAACTATTCCCTTTCTTATGATCACCTCGCAAATCAACAGCAGTGTCAGTATGCAATTTTGCCATTGTCCATGGATCATCAACAGCAAAAAGTTGTATTTATGAAGCAGGAAATCCTACTTTGGGAGGCTATTTTAAGAGCAATTCGCTAAAGACCCATTTTGCTTTACCAAAGTAATTCCTAGATCACTCTTTTCATAATACTTTTATCAGATGTCATATACTGAACCCACATAGTTCTGTATATTCATTAAAGTAATGACTTTGTACTCCCCTTTCAATAGTTACAGCATAGTACATTCCTCATTCTACTCTGCACACTACCAGAGGTTAAAACATTTAATTCATCTCTGATCTCCTATTATCCGTAGGATAAAGCCAATCTTTATTTTCCTTACTTAAGAGCTGGATGTTTTAAAATCTAACAAGTATTGTTGTAAATCTGAAGGGATCTGAAACAAAGATAACTTGGACAAAACTAAAGGCCATTGAGACAAGTACAGCAAGGGAAGATGAAGGATTACTGATCAAGACAAGGAGTCGGTTGCTGACTGAAGCTGGAAAAACCTCTTTAAGCCTGTGCCAGAGGCAGAAAGTGGAGAAGTATTATTGCAGTTATTAAAATCTGCCATGACAGAGAAGAGGGAATCCAGGACCTATCTTCATCTCTGATTCAAACTCTTTCATATCCTTCCCAGGATTGTCAATCTCTGTCTACTTTCTGCTTCTATCAATAATTCAAACTATTCCATGCTTTTCACATTACATTATGGGTCAGTCAAAGGCACTGAGCATTTTTTTGTGCCTCTTAGGTTCATCATGGTGATTACCATCTACATTTTCCACAGTAATATTCATTAAAATAATGAAGCACCAAAGGAGATCAATAATTAGAGGATCAATGGACATTAGTAATAACTCTGATCCATTTGATTTCCACAATTCATAGAATTTTATCATTTCTATTCTGTGAATCTATTTTCTGAAACCCATGCAGGCCTCATAAGTCTGTGGTATATTCCTTTTGTCTCTCCAATAGAACTTACTGTCTTTGAAGGTCTGAAAATGAAGGATAGAGAACCTCAATAGGAGACAACAATGAATTCCTGTTAGTAAATGAAAGTGGAAGCTTAAAATCTTTGTATGCAGATCATAAAAATTGGTGGGTCTAAGCAATGTAGTGAGAACCTCGGCCTCCCTCTGTTAAAATCCATGCATCTTTCTCTCATTATCATTCACCTTTTCCTATAGCCACTATGAGGGACTAATGGACTTTCTGGATCCCTGATTTAAGATACAAGATGGCAAATGAGTTTGTACCTCGTGCAGACCTATCTCGCAGCAGGAACAACTATTTTCGATGTGTTACAATTTTTGTTTAACACAGTTGTGGCCCTTGTGCTGGTCAATCAGTTGAGAAAACTTGAAAAACAAGGATTTTGTTGTTGTTGCCTAGTTCCCAGGTCAATGCCTCCTGGAGAGGCAGAGAGTCTCATTCAAACCCTTCAGATTCTCTCTAATGAACTGATGCTGTTGTCTAAAGCTCAGACTTGTCCACCAGCAGCTTTAAATCAATCCATGTTACAGAGCTGCTGCATTTTCAAACAAAATAAAAGCCCATAGAGAAAAAGAATGTGCATTCTAGCAAAGAATATGTTTACCATTTCCATTACAAAATTGATATGGGTGAAATCTGTAAACAGTCATTTCCTAAGAGCTTTTGGACAATAGCACATGGTTACTAAATTTCACTGGGCCTTAAATGTTTCCGATAGTTTTTTTCTCAAGAGATTCTAAATAAATGCAATAATTAACATGTAGAGTTATAAAGAAAAAAAATACAGGAAGTCAGTCTAATACCCTCCATTTTCCTGTATGAACCCCATAAGATATTGGGGTGGTAGATTATACAAGTGAATTATTTAAAAATGCAGACATAGTTCTTACTCCATAATAATTTCTCAATAGTATTATGAACCTGATTTCAACAGTCACACACAAACACCATACTCTGTGATTTTAATACTCACTGGTAAACATTTTAAACATACTATATTATCTACTTGTAACTTAATAAAACATGGCTATGGAATCTAAGATAGCACATTCTGATGTCTCTACTGCTCAAATTATAGAGGCCACGCCCAAGAGAATAATGTAACTAAAGTAGGCTGGGCCAAGAGGTGAGGCAGAGGATTGAAGTGACTGAATGACAGGAAGGGTAACTCTTGAATTGAAAATCCAGATACTGAAGACCATTTGCCTTTCATCTCAGCCAGAGTTCAATCAAAAACACTTCCTCAGCAGATACTGGACACAGAGGACAGATTATGAAAAGTGCTTAGGAAAAAATCCATAGTATGTTATGAATCTATATGTTATAACCATTGAACATCAAAAGCAAGTCTCAAGGATGCCAGCCAGGTATTTATGCATGCTGTTGTTGTGCCACTACTTCTGAGTGTGTTGGACTCTGCCATAGTTAGCTTCTACTGTCAACCTGACTGACATAAACCTAGAGTGACCACATAAGAGGGACCCTCAACTAAGGAATTACTTTCATTAGTTTGGGCTATAAAATGACATGGCGTTTTCTTAATTGCTAATGCATATAGAAAGGCTCAGCTCACTGTGATCTATGATATCTCTGGCTGGTTGAGCCTGGGAAGAATTACATCTGTAGCTAAATATGGGCCTGGGATCACACCAAGCAGCATTTCTTCATGGCCTCTGGTTCAGTTCCTGATGCCTCCAAGTCCCTACCTTGAGTCCCTATGTTGGCATCACTCAGTGATGGGCCACAATAGTAAATCAAATAAACTGCTTCTCCTAATATGATTTTGGTCATGGTGCTTCCCAAAAGCAACAGAAAGTACATTAGAAGGGACTTTTAAGAAAGACATTTTCCAAACTCTCCTTAAAACATGTCAGTTTTCTAATAAAACTAACTGGGTCTTAAATGTTTTCCACCATACTGAGGAAAGCAGCTAGTACCTGGTTTTCTTTGGGATCTTGTAACTGATTCGAAAAATTACTTTCTCTTCGGCATGAAGTTGCACTGGGTAGTACAAACATTACATACTTGTACATGGGCACTGCATATTGTGAATACAGGTAGGAGGAAGATAAATATAAATGAAAGCCTGTCCCATTCCTATTCCTGTTTCTGGTTAGTCTACTGGATGGCTACGAAACTGGAAGAAAAAACAGAACCAAAATATAAAGGCAGCAGATGATTAAAATAAAAAGGAGAATATTGTCTTCCCAATATCAACTAATCAGACAGCAAGAAAGAGAACTTTCCCTGCTTGTATGATAGAAGAAAGAATGTAAGAAGTACTACGAGATTTACTTTTGATTGATTCAATGTATTGCATCTCTTCCTCCATATTTCCAAGACTCATATTCATGTGTCAACACATTTCTCTGTTTAAAAAAAGTTACAGTATTTGCTTTGCCTGTGTATCAGCTTCCCTTCTCAACAATAGCATATTTACTTTTATGACATCCTTGCCCAAGCCTCATTAATGCATAGGAACCTTACAGAAATTAACCAATCACTAAATTCTTCCCATTGGTCCAGAACTGGATACAACTCTTATTCTTGTAGGGCAGGGTAATGTTTGGGATCTGTATTTCAACCTTCAAGCAAAACAAGGTTCTAGTCTCTCAAGAGGGCTAAACTTTGAGTGCTAGCTGCCATATTCTACAACTAGTAGGGAAAACTGGGAATGGGCAGACACTAAGAACCAATGGCATCAAGTGAACTATTGTACCTATTGAAGGCTGCAGCTCACTTACCAAGGACAATTTAGAATCAAGAATTAGAATTATTTAAGACTTTAAGCTAGTTCTGGTTGGTTTCACCAGTAAAAGAATTCAAGCTAAACAAATAGAGCAATGTAGCAGAAGAAGAGAAATGTGGACAAAGAAGGAATATGATGAGAAAGAGTTCTTCAGTAAAAGTGGAAAGGAAGAGGAGGTTGTAGACAGAGAAGATATGCTTGCTGAACAGTGTGTTAACCTAATGTGCAACAGATGATCTGCAAAAGGACTGGACATCTTCTCAAAGCACAAAGCTTGGAACTCTGACATCATGAAAATAGAATGTGAGAAATTTATCAATAATGTACAAATGACAATAATGCTCATATTCAAGAAACACAAAGAGAATATGATAAAGAAATCTAATCAAGTTCTCATATTTTATGTTGAAGTTATTAGGACAGATTTGGATATATAACTGTTTTGACAGTGGGAAAACAGACCAGGCCTAATTATACATCTTAATATTCACATGTATTTGAATGGGAGTGCAAAGCCTAGGTGAACAGTCATTGAAGACATTTTTTCCAATAATGCTCAGCTGAAGGAAGCACTATGCTAGCACGCTGTCTGTATGACAACTTTGAGCTAAATGCATGTTTTAGGGCACCTCTCAGTATACTCATTACAACAAACTTTCTAGTGAACTTGTTGATTGGAAGTCATTAACAAGATATTAAGAATAAAAGACAGTCAAAGGAGCTATGCATATCTGTTGATGTAAAATCACCATATATTAGTGTTCTTTGTAAGAGAGAATATTCAGTGAGAAAGTGACAGATAATGTTGTTAGTCACAGTCTCCACACATAAAGGAGAGAAAATGATTAGTGTTCACTCCAGGAGGTTTTTATTAATAATTTCACTAATTAAATAACCAAAGTGTTGAAATACTCCATTTTATAGTTTGGGGGATTTTGAAATGAAAAGTTCCAAGGTTAATTTGTAGAAAACATGTTTTTACAAAAAAAAATTATCCTTAAGTAGTGTATTATTTTTTTATTTGATAGAATGAATTAGAGCAAACAATACATAAAACCAAAAAAAAAAAAAAAAAAGAAAGAAAAAAGAAAAAACAAACAAACAAGTGATATCAAATGTCTTTTGTAAGAGAAAAGTTATTCTGAAATGAAGTACCAGGCAAGATATTCCTTACCAGATGCAGGATTAGGAAGCAATGGAGGGCAAATATCACCTTTATCAGAGAAAGCCACTTCGCAGTTTACAACTGTAATTCTAGTACTAGCAAATGGAAATAAAAGAGAGAAGAGACTGAGCATAACATTTTCCAAAGAAATCATTCCTCTAAAAAAATTACAGATTTCATATAAGATTTTAAGGACATTTCTAACATTTGCAAAATATAATCCCAGGGGTAAAATGGATGCTCACACAGAAGAAGAAATTAGAGAATATTTTCTTTTTTTAGCTTTCTTTTCTTATTAGATATTTTCTTTATTTATATGTCATATGATATCTCCTTTCCAAGTTTCCCTCCCAAAAAAAGAAAATAAATAAAATAAAAATAAACAAAAACAAATCAGGAGAATGTTTTCAGTATCCTACAGCAGGAGAACACAAGAGCCTGGAAATGATGTTTCAGGTACTTCGGATATGCTAACAAACACCACACACATTCAGCAGTACTTTTGCTCACATTAAAAGGCAGAGTCCATTCATAGCCATTTGGTTTTACCTGTCTCTATTCCACCCAAGAGCTAGCTACTCCTTCACCAGGCAGACCTGTCTTCTACACATATGCTGCAATTGCCTAACTACAGTTCAGAAATTGCCTTTAGAGTTTGATGAACTTATTCTTTAAATCCCAATAGACTAACAATACATAAACACTCCTATAGTGAATAAGGAGAGGAGAGAAAAAAAAAAACAAAACCAAGTGGGTGCCTTCAAGATAAGATACTATCTGAGGTTCAAGGAAATGAGGTTTATCTATCCTGACGAGCATCCCCAATCTACTTCCACTGGAATGGCATTGTATTGGCACAGAGGAAAAAAAAAAGCCATATAAGAAGAATATCAGCTAGTGAAAGGGCTAGATGGGTTTATGGTGATGGTGGCCTCGGGAAATTTTCAAGTGTCTAAGACACTAGACTCTCCAATAATATGGGATTTCAGAAAGTCATATTGTTTATTATCATACTCAGCTTGGGAGGAAATGGAACAGTTTTATAAAGACTGAAAGGGAGGTTTCATTTTTTTTCTTCCATCCTGCCACAATCCATCCAAAACACATCTATAAAAGTCATCAGAAGATAAAGCAAACTTAAGTTGATATCACAAATAAAAATCTCAGTCTAGAGGCTTCCTATGACTGGCAATTGTCAGAAAATGAAGTCAACTAAAAATAAGTAGCCTGGACTATATACCTCATACATCTGTATTATCTTAATGACACAGAATAAAAATTTTAAATGTCCATTTTATTATGAGGTCTGAAATTGCTTATCTGCTCTGACCATTGGAATATACTCTCTTAGGTCCCAAGGAGACTGACTGTAAATAATTTCACATTCTGTATAGCAAGCAGACTGCTTGTCTAGATGGATTTGGCTCCATTTCAAAACCAGAATTCCCAGCTACACACCTTATCTCACTCCTCAGAGTGAACTAGTTAGATTTTCTTATTGGGTGAATTGGATGGGATAAAATCATTCTGTTACCTGGCAAAGCTCTCACTAGGAACAAAGAAAATAAAAACAAAACAAAACAAAATGATTAAACAATCAGTGTTAGTGTCACTAAATGCCAGTGGGGTACAACACAGGATTAGGGAAGGTTTTCAATTCTAAAGTAACAGCTCTGTGGTTACAGCAAACAAGTGCCACTTCTAAAGATCAGCATCTACAGACACGTGACAGATGACTCCCCTTCAGATGACAGATTTTGGAGGAGTTTAAACATTACTTTCCAATCCTTAAATTACATTGCCTTACAAAAATAGAGTTTCCAAGCCTGTCATTTAGTTGTTAGTCTCAACAAGCACTGCCTGCAAGGGGAAAAAAAAGAAAAAAAGAAAGAAAGAAAGAAAGGCTAGAGGATTCTAAAGGCCATTGTTTCAGTGTGATATTGGGAAAATTCTCACAACACAGAGACCAAATAACAAGTTCTTGTAAGCTCTCAGATATTTCAAATCAAGAAGCCATTTAAATGAGCTTTATTCCTAAATATTGTCATAACTCCTAAAACATAATGGAATGAGAAAATCAAAGAATGTTTAAAATAATACACTTGGTCCTTCCCTAAAAATGAAGAAACTGAAATCCAAGAAATCAAGCTACTCCTATTCAAGGGCAAAGTAAGGCTAGAAGAAAGTTTGTCCACTGTTAACCATGGGTATGATTATTCCAGTCTTTCACATCACACATAGCAGCTGTAACTCTCAAATTGAAACCCCTAGTCACAAGTCAATTAATTAATGATTTCTATCTATAGACTTTGCATATTAAAAGTAGTATATAGAAAAAAATTGGAGGAAAGAGCAGAACTCACTAATGCAAAGGAAAAGACCCAATGCTCTAAGACTACCTTCCTCCACAACAGAAAGAAGCAATAGGTTAGAAGAGCAAGTAAAGACAAATTCTCCTTAAGTCTGAGGAAAGTGGAACTCAAGCACCTCTTATAGAAATGTGTCTTACTGTATTGATTCCTATAAAAATTTGATTATATTTTTAAAAGTTGAATATAGAGAAGTATATATGCAACCAAAAATTAAAGTACATCCACACAGCAACTTATTTTTAAAGAAAGCAGCATTGTGCACCGCACTAAAAAAAAAGTTAGCCCATTTGTAAACACTACTGGCTGATGAACAGTGGATGAAGAAGGTGTTACATAAAAAACAGAGGACCACATGGGTAGTACTCAGAAATAGACAAGAAAAAAGTATTAATATATGCTATGCCACAGATAAGTCTTTGAAACAAAAGGAAAAGAGAGCAAAAGCAAGCTAACCACCATCAATTTTTCATTTCTGCTTCCAACTGTGGATGAAACATGACTAAGTTCAAGGTCCTTCTACCATGGATATCCTATTGAGAAGGATCCTACTCTGAGCCAGGAGCTAAGTTAAGCCCTTCTTTTCTTAGACTGCCTGGTGTCCAATAGTTTGCCACAATAATGAGAAATGAAATAGGCTTCAATAAGGAATCCATAGGCAGGACCTGACCTATGCAAATGTTCAGAAGGAAATTAGCAAGTCTAACACCAATCAAAAGGAAATGACACTTTATGGGTCACCAAGCCAATGGATTTAATTACAAGCATGATCTCTGGCAACTAATTGCCACCATTCCAGCAACTATCCCAAGCACCAAAAAGAGACCTAACAAATAAACTGTCTGGTCTTCCAACATAACCTATCTTGATAAACAACACTATCACCCAACCACCCAATTCTATGAGAAAGTAGTCCGTACCACAACATTAAATCTACAACCATCCTGTATCACTTATGTGTATCCTCTCTCCTTTAACTTGCAACAACTGTATAAACAAAGATAATTGGTTTCTAGATCCCTCTAAATCTGAGTGCTTGCATGATTTTTCCCCTCTGATTTAATTGCCAAAGAGTAACCTCTATAAATCAAACAACTCACTCTGCTAAATTCCCTCTGATGTGCTTAAAATAAGAAGGCTTACATGCACTTGAACTCTCTATCCAGTGAGTACTTTCAGACAAATTATTTGATGTCATCATGACTTGCATTGGAATAATCTTCATTTCTTTATATCATGCTGGATTCTTATTATCAATAAACATAAAGAGTAAGTAAAAATGTTATTAACAAAATACAGGTTGTGAGAAAAGAAGAATCCAGTGCCTTATTTTGCTATATTGTTATTGTTTATATCTATTTATGTATTAATGTGTTTAAATTCTATTCGCAGTTAAAGCCTCAGCTCTATTAAACAATAACATTATCCAGTACCCAGACTTTTTGACATGCCTGGTTCTTAGAATTATCCAACAGATGGTAATTGAGTAAATATGTAGCCTTTGTTTCAGACATCTACAATTTCTTCTAATTGTTTACCTTTATCATTATGATGTCACAGTAAAAGACATTTTGATTACATCTGTTGTCATCACTGAGCCATTTTCTGGCTTCAATGGGATAACAGATATATAGAAGGCCTAAGAGGATCACAAATGAAACTTAAACTCAATGGTCCAAAGGATCTACTCGAAAGAATCTATAGAACACTTTCCTCAAATGGAAACAAAGATGGTGTTTAGAGAAAACAGACTATTCTGATTTAGAAAATCATTGTAGGCAGATTAACAGTCTATCTTGATTTCCCATACTTATTTGTATTTTAAGAATATGTGAGAACACATGAACATTAAGTAGAAATTAAATTAAATATATCTTTCAGTGGAATATCCTCAATTAAATAGCTCTCATAGATGGGACTTGATATATTATTGCTTGCTATTTCATGAATATTCCATCTATATAGCACAAAAGCATTCCATGTATGGAAAACTATGTTGCAATCTATAGAAATCATTCAAAAAATATAAAATATAGGTAGGTAGTGGCTCCTATCTGTAGTCCCAACACTTGAAAGGAGGATTTCTGAGAGAGAAAATGAATTCTGAGAGTTTTAGGTTAGCATAAGTTACAGGGTAAGTTCTAGGATATCCTGGGCTATACTGTGAAATTCTGTCTCAAAACACCATAAACAAGCAAACAACCAAAATTAAAATCACATGTTTCCTATATGGTAGGATTAAAAATATCTGTTTAACCAAACATTTAAAGTTTTGAATGTAGTGATATATGAATTGTATAATGAGCTGTAGTCCTTTGTTTTAATTTAAGTTGTTTTTAGACCAGCAGGGCACAGCAGCATCAAATTTCATCAAAGTCACTTAGTTCAAAGGCGAAATGCGTATTTTTCAGCTGCATTGTTTATCTCTAGAAATGGGGCTGCCTACAACTCTCGGAGAACAGGGCTCCAACTAATTATAACTCAAGGTTCGCTAATTAGTCTTCCATATCTTTTCTTTTCAGATAACAGCCAGCCACAGTTGGGGTCAACTTTTAAACTTTCTGCATTTGTTTAAGCTTCTGTCCAACTTCTAATTTTCAAGTCTCACTACACTTTTAAATACTCTAATATGATACAGTAAAAATTGTGCTACCTCTCAGTTGACAGGGAAAGAGAAATCTCTGCCAGGGCAACATGGTCAATTTCTGCTTTACATAAAATGATTACAAATGGATGGAGCAGAAAAACAAGAAAAAGCATCTCTTTGCTCAGAAAATACTGTCCTATGTACCTTGTTAAGATAGCAAAGTGATAATTTAATATAATCCTTTCTAATTTCTTAGGTATCTCTTCTCAATGTCTAAGTCACAAGTCCCTGACTGATAAGCCCTAGGCGGCTATGTTTTGTTTGATTCTTGTTTAGTTTAATGCAGACATAGTTAACTATTAAATCATATAGTCTGCAAAGCCAAGCCATTTTCAGCAAGGCATCCTTGGCAAATGATGAGCTCTAATTTCATGGGCCCTCAATTTCTCATTCATTATTTCATACATTGAACAGATATTAAATGAACACTTGTTAAATTCCAGGCCATCTGCTGGGTTCTAGGACTATAGCAGTGATCAGCATAATCTTTCAATCATGTAAATTAGAGAGAAATAAATACAAATATGTAAAATTTGTGGCAAGGGTCAAGGCCTTGATGAAAATACAGTGGGTAGTAAGTGGCTTCTAGGAACTGACACTGATGGTGGTCCAAATGAACCAAGTAAACCACAGGGAAAGGGGTGTGCAGCAAAGGCCCTGAGGACATTCCCTGTGCTTGGAAGAACAGAAAGGGAAGGAAGAATTAAAAGGTCCCTATGGTGAGCAAGGACCTTGGACGTCAAGGGAAAGACTGAATTTTTTCCTGATTCACACAAAGAACAATTAAAGAGATTTTGTTTGTTTTGTTTTGTCTGCTCACTTTGTTTTTTTTTTTTTTTTCAGGAAGGGTGGAATTGAAAGTCAGTCTGTTTTGTGGATAGAAGCCAGAGAAGGGGAAGGCTCTGAGGAGAAAGAAATGGCTAAAACATGTTAGTGGGAAACTAAAGTAGAGGAAGTGAGAGAAATGTCTGACATCATCAAAAAGTGGTAGAGCATAGTGAAAAGGGTTTTCGCTACAGACTGAAGACAAAGCAGGATGGTTTAATCAGGAAATAAGTCCATTATCAGAAACTGACAGTTCAATAATGACTGAAGTTTAGAACTGAACAACCTCAAATTCTTTTATCAAACTTGATGACTCCAAACCCGATCTGGTTCAACCAGGCAGTTGAAAAAAGATAAGTTAGACAGAATCATTGATACAGACTGATGGAGAGCTGATGGAGGCTCATTTGAGAATAGAAAGAGGGAGAGCTATGTAGTCTAAACAATGACAAAGCTGGAAAGCAGAGTGATGGGTACACTTTCTATAGAGTGCACTTTTTTTCTAACTCATCCAAGAACCTACTAATTTTCTTGGTCACTAAGGTTGTTTACTGAACAAAATATAAAGATTCTCAAGAAATGACAGAATAGTAGTTGCATAGTATTTGTAGGAATGTCAGCTAGATAAAAATTAATAGGTAAGATTAACAAAACCTGAAGTTGCAAAGTTGATTCATAAACAAATGTAAGGATTCTTAGAGTGGTTGCTGGGCAGAGCTCATGAGGAAACAGGAGGTGTAATCTTGGTTCTCAAGAATTTCTACATACATCCTGAACCCTTGAAGGGCTGTGCTCCTTGCTTCACTACATACCCAGCAAAATAGTTACAATATTTGTCCATGTCCTTGTTCTTGAAATGAGATTTTGATGGGAATGTGTGTCATGTATCCATATAAATAATCCTAAACTCCATATAGCCTACATTGTTCTTATATGTATAAAGCTGTAGTTGGATTTTCCATGTCCAATTAATTTAAATATTAGTATAGCAGGAGGCCTATGAAAAAGAAAAGAGAGGCTGAGCAAAGAGTTGCAGGGACAGAAAGCAATTCAGTAGAGGGGAGAGAAGCAAAATGTAGGCCAACGAACAGGATGATTCAGATTCAGCATGGCTTTAAATAGTCACAGGTAGATATAATTTCATAAAGGGATAAAATAATTAGAGTAACTTGTCTAATCTAGATGGGCAGCTTGTATCATTATCAATTGGCCCTGAAATTATTATATGGGCATCTTGTGAATTAAGAATTTATAGATATGTAAATCTGACTGGTTAATTATAAGTTTCTAGAGTTTTGTTTCTACTGAGTTGCTGGGTATTGTGGCTACTGACTGCAGGGTGGGCAGCCATTGTGTGGGGTTGGCATGGTAGTGACCTGCCAAGGTAACGTAGTGAGTTGGGCACATATGATTTGGGAATTACTGGTCAGAGAGACTACCGAGTTGAGAACACCATGCTAGTGCCATTCGGCCCATTAGTGCCCAGTGTAGCGCAGGAATTTGCTGGCTCTATTTTAATATTTTCTGCAATATAAAGCTATGATAATCTTTTATCTTCTCATTTATAAAAATACATAAGGCTTTTCCTTGGCTGATCAGACTTTTCTACCACCATCGTCCTTTCTCTCTGGGGCTATTAGTATGTATAAGAGTTTCTTGAACATTAGGAGCTTGATACAGCACATGTTAATATGACTATCAAGACAGCTAACAATGGCTCTCTAGTAATGCAATATAGATATCTTAGGCAAAATGATAATTCATGTCCATATCAGGCCAAATACAATAGCAGGAGAGTTCATCATGCTATAGAAAATGATGTGCAATTTAAGACTAAAGACTTTCTTATTTTCTGGATGCTCCATTAGATGGTTTGTTGAATTTTTTTTGTACTATGATTGACCACAAATACCTAAAAAAGAATGTAAAGTGGCATTGAATAAAGGAGGGTTGTTGCATTTCACCTGGGGTGTTGTTCTACTCAACCCAAACGTCACAGGGATTAGATTTCCATGAGTCTCTAACATGCAATCAAGGTTCATTAGCTATCAGCTTCAGACTTAATGAATTTCTTGATAAGATGCCCAGCCTAAAATACAGTATTTCAAAAAAAAATTTTTAATGTATAGAGTGGTGAGATGTTATGTCCATTTTTCATATAGTCCCTGATAAATAAGGAGAAAGCAGTCCTCTTAGTCTTGTTTAAGCCTACACAATGGGAATAATTGGTCTGTCTTAATACATTGAATATCACATTTTTCATACATTTTTGCTCTTCTATTGGTGAATTCACTAATTACTCTCTAGTGTTTCTTGTATGTCAAAACATGGCTGTGGATATGTAGTTGTCCAGGGAGAAAATGCAAATGAAACATAAGCTTTGCTCATGCATGGACTTCAGTGTCATTCGTTATGAGTTCAATGTTAATGAATCAAAAGCACTGAAATATTTTTAATAATGTAAAGTTATGTATTGTTTGATGATGAAGTAAGGATTATAGAGGGCTTGGTAGATCAATGGTTCTGTGTTTGTAACTTTTGTAACTGTGCACTACAAGTTACATGAAGACTGATTAAATGGTTAGCTACATGGTGCCAATATAATAAGTTTGTAGTGGTACCCTAGCTAGTTATATCCCTAAGATTCCTGGCAGCAGTGATAAAAGCTGCTGGGTATGGATATTCTTTCAACCAAAACTAACAAGGATCCCATGTTTGCATAAGCATCTAGAAACTTTGCTGAAAAATAAATTTGCAACAATAAAGGCAAAAATATTTACCACCAATAAGAAGCAGATGATCAGCAAGTCACAGAATAGTGCTTACAATACGCTGAAGTAGGAAGGCATCAGTATAAAGAATAAAGGAAGAGTATCTGAATTCTTTATACTTTATTAAACCAAAGGAAAAAGTCATATCATCAGAAAAAAATCTGCTAGTTTGAATAGAAAACATGAACATATGAAAAGGTCAAGACAGATAACTAGACACGAGAAACATGACATGAAGCTTATTGGAGGATCCTTGGGTCAATGGCTTCCTGTTTGTAGCTTTAGTAACTATACACTACAAGTTGCATGAACACTGAATAAAAGATTGGTTGCATGGTTCAAATATACTCACATGCATCGACTAACTAGTGAGTTATATAAACTCTCTAGTATTAAATCTTTGACACTTGGTCTAATAACAAATTAGGCAGAACTCAGAGGGAAAATACTGAAAGAAAGAAGTATAAGTTACAGCTAAGGAGGTGACAGCAGTCCATTGAGGCATGGAGAAGAAAATAAGAAAGAAGAGAAGGAAGAGATGGAAGATACCATGACAAAAGTTTGAATGTGTTTAAAGGGAAGCCCAAAAAAGCAAAACTGAATCCAGGGACAAGAACAATAGAGGACATACGCTGAAAGCTTCACGGAGCGTGCTTCCTA
Source organism: Montemys delectorum (assembly GCA_019843815.1). Taxonomy (NCBI): domain Eukaryota; kingdom Metazoa; phylum Chordata; class Mammalia; order Rodentia; family Muridae; genus Montemys; species Montemys delectorum. The sequence continues at coordinate 2,677 of JADRCD010202774.1, read as the reverse complement.
GGAGAAATAATACAGAAATGAAAGTGGTTTATCTTTGTACTACATGATCTCTGGTACCTTCTAAGTGATTCATATGCATAATTCATCTAATGGTGACACTTACTGAGAAAGATTCTGTTATCTTGGCTTTATCCACCAGGAGCCTGAAGCACAAGGGACACATTCTTCCTCAAACAACAGGCCTGGTAGTTGGGAGAGTAAGCTAAAGCCTAGATTGATTGCCTCTACTGTCTGGGACTTGAACTTCACACAAAATAATCTTGTAAAGAATGAGTGTTGCAGAAATATGCACTAAGGCCAATGGGAAAAGGCAATAATAATCAAAGAGGCAGTACTAACACTACCTAAAATAAACTAGCAGAAATCATTTCTAAAAGTAAACATCTGTCCTAACTTACTTTATACTGCTGTGGTAGAATAACCTGACAAATCCAACTTCGGGGAGAAAGGATTAATTTAGTTTGACACTTTAATGTTAGGTTACAGATTAGCATTGTGAGAATGTCTAACTAATGAGAACATAAATCAGCTTATCATATTGTATCCATAGCAAACAGAAGAGAAAGGATAGATGCATACATGCTTGAACTTAGCTTACTCGTCTACATTCCTAACCAGCACAGTATTCAAAGCCAATGGATGTTGCCACCCATAGTGTACTGAATACTCTTTCTTTAAGTAACTTAATCAAGACTCCCACAAAAGCATGCCCACAGGTTAACCTGATCTATAATACCCCTCACTGGGACTTCCTTCATAAGAAACATATATGCTCCCAGAAAAGAAATTTCAAATAATAAATTGTGTTAAATTATAAAAATAGTGAACTCTTGACAGTGAATAGATTCTCTGGAAAGGGTAATTATCAGATATGTACCAAATGATGAGCCCAACAGGTTCCAATGAACAATTCCATATGCATGGCCACATAGACAGTCATAGTTAAACCCACAGTGGCATATAACAAACAAAACACCATAAATATAGAAAAATGACTCATAGGGAAGACTGAGAGATAACAGAAAGAGGAGGGAGATAAATAGTGGGTAAAAGTAAAAAAAAAGAAGAAGAAGAAGAAAGAAAACTTCTAGATTTGTATGAAGTTGTCAGAGAACAAATTTAAGCAATTAACAACATATGCAAAGATTTCTGTTCCAAATATAACTGGAAAGGCATAAAGCAATATCTTTCTTTCAACAAAATGTATCCTAAAATAAAATCATGGAATTTTAAAACCGAAGGTGATTGGATCTTTGACTGACAAATGAGAAATAAATATCTGAGCTGGGGAGAAAATGTGATATCAGATATTAAAACTCAATGGGAGTCTTCAAATAAGGAGTTGGCAATCTACCAATGAGTACATGTAAATGCCAAAGGGAAATAGATTTGGAAAATTTGAAATAGTTGGAAAGAGCACCCATACTATCTCAGTTGCTCAAGACATATATCAGTCTTCATGAATAGAAAACCAAGGAGGGGGGGAAAGCATAAAATTTTCCAATCAAAGACACATGGTTTGAAATTCATGAAGTAAATGGGATATGAGATAAAACCTGTTCAAGAATCAAAGATAAATAAATCCTTAGCTTTCAGCATCATATTACAGAGAATTTCACTAAATTTCCTTGAGGAAAGAACAATGGTATCCTCTATATAGAACACCATCAATCAAAATGAGATCAGAATTCCCAAGAACAACAACAGAAATCAGTTAGGAAGAAGTTAATTTAATATTCTGATGAAAGTTACTTCCAGCATGGTATATGGTCCAGTCTTTCACTTAACTATACTCATAATTATTCTATACAGAAAGTCAAGCTAAAACGACTACATTGTGGTACATTGTGGACATTATACTCTAAAACTGTGAACATTAGGGATGAGGAGAGAATGTCAAACACCAGGCCAAGAAGTACACAGAACATAGTTTCAGGTCCTGCTGTATAGGAAACCATCTGTAATGTCATATTTCAAACAGCCTTAGGGCATGTTGCCTAAGACCACTGTTAAAGGCATTAATGTTGCTTAAACTATGAGAGGGTTTGGGCAGACTTCTGTGTAAGAAAAAGAAAAAATTTTTCTTTCTCCCTCTCTTCTCTCTTCTTCCACTTCCTCTTCATAATACTAGAGTTTGTCCTCCTTGTAGATGGACTAAAAGGTTGAGACTAGCATCAAAATCTCAATAAAGTTACTAAACCACTGTCAAAGAACAAATGACTCAAAGTAAAAACAAAAGTGCCAGAAAGGTATTTGATCAAGAGCATCTATAAAACTTAGAATATGGTTTGATACAATGGCTCAGCTACCGTAGAAGATCCAAGTTTGGTTTGTAGTACCCACGTTCACTATACCTCCAGCGTTAGGGGATCCTACACTCTCTTCTGGCCTCTGTGGACAGACATTTCATTCACACATGCACCACATGCATGAAGACTCAGTCTCACACACACACACACACACACACACACACACACACACACTCTTTAAAAAATGAATAAATATTAAAGAAAAGATTTTTAAATCTTGGGTAAACTGCATATCACATAATGAAACTGTAATGCTATTTACATATTCCTAAATCAAGAGCAACTCTGCAATCCTCATCTAGAAATATCCATTCAATGTTTTCTATATACCAGAGTGAATTCAGTAAAATATATGAAAATCATGTGGT
>JADRCD010202773.1:13886-48253 GCA_019843815.1 Montemys delectorum | reverse complement strand
AAAAAAAAAAAGGAAAAGGAAGTCTTCATATGATTCTTGCCTGGTGCCATTAAATTTAGATTTCTAATTGGTTGTTGTCTGGAGTTTGCTATTACATTTAGAATTTTCCAGGTTTACTATTTATTAGTTACACATGAAGAAATTGGAATTTTATGTAGCATTCATAGAAAAATTTAATTAACTATTGAGCAGTCTGTAGAGAGAATATCTGGAATGCCTACTGGTTGCAGGCTTGTGTCAGATTATTGAAAAGAGAGTCCTCATGAAACATTTTAAGCTTACATGAAGAATGCCTACAATGAAAAAACATGTTATAAGATAAATGAATTTCAATATTTCTGTTATGTCTACCCTCATAGTCAACTGTACACAAAGATAAAGAATGTAGCATTGAAAATACAGTTTCCCCACATTTATGAACCTGAATTAAAAAAAGACCATGCAATTTTCACAACACAGTTTAGAAAATACTCCTAAGGAAAATTAGAGATTTTACACTGAATTGTACACCTGATTCCTATATAGTATTTGTATTTGATATATACATTCTATTTTTGTTTTGGATCCATGTGTATATAAACTTCTTGAAAATAGAATTATATCACTCTCTTACTTCCTTTCCTGTCCTCCATCTTTTCCCATGTTCTATCGCTAGCTATTTAGTTTAGAAAGCTTTCTTTGTAAAGAACACATTGAAAAATTAGGAAACTATTTTCTCTATTTTCAATTAAGTTAAATATGATTCCTAAAAATATTTCCCAACACATGTATACTTTCTGTTATTAGCTTTCCTATCCAATTCATTTCATTGACAACACATATTTAAAAGGACATTCATTGTTTCCATGCATCATAGTGTCCTGAGAAAATAGAGCAAGCAGATAAGCCTGACACTGAAACCAAGGGAGAATGTGTATATAACCATTAGATTTAATCTTCAAGTTTTGTATGTTTACCTTATTTTAAAATGGGCTCAAGGGAGATATACAAATAGATCTAATGCCAAGAGAAATTGCTAGTGATGATGTAAAAGGTAGAAGGATTGATTTTATTTGCTCTTGAAATCACATTTAACTCAACTTTCATTTTCCATCAATTTTGGGAAGTTCTAGGATCTGGCAATCAGTAGTATGTCAAATTTCTGCCAAGATCTGTATATATGCCATCATTTGTGACATTTTCATTTGGGCTTTCTCAGAGGGTGCTGACTTCCACAGTATTCCTGTGCTGTTCTATCACTGACAGCTATGGTGCATGAGCTAGAAATATAATTTGACAAGCAAGTAACCATGACAACTTGGAAACATCAGTACTATATTCCATATTATATCATCTTTGTTTGAAGTGTGCAATTTTCAAAATGTTGTTTACCTAACGTATAATGACACATTAAAATCTATATTCTAAAATACACATAGTCATAAACATATATTATCAAAAAAATGTAATCACTTCTATGCTGAAAAAAAGATGGCTTTTATTCTTTTTCCAAATGTACATTTTATGGACCCTGTCCATCTGGAAGCCATTTTATGCTGGAATGAGGTTACTTCTGCTAGGATTCACATGCAGTAAATAAGGATAAATAGCAAGGTCCCTTTTAATTCAACGTGGCAAGCAAGAAAGTGCCAGGCAGGATTACTTCACTTTGTGAAATCTTCAAGAAGGACTTCCAAATGAACAATTTACTTGATGTATCTCTAGTTTCCATTGAATATGCTATTATTTAAACAGTGCTCAATTGATTTTATAGTTTTGATATTTGTGTATCTGAAAGTAGAAGTATAAACAAACATAATATCCTATTATCATCTATGTAACTGTTCTCCTGTAAGATATTGGGATATTAAGTGAGAATAGATTGAACATTATCTTGTTGGAGAAGTGTTAATACAATTCTTTGATATGTACAGAATCAGTTTTGTAATATTAACATGAAGGTGAAAGGTTATTTTGAATTAATTATTACCTCTTAGCTTTCAGGAATTTATTTTAGGTTTCTACATAGAGCATAGGATAGGCCTAACTTCTTATCATAGTTAATTCTTAGAATGTACACAAAATTAAATGGAAGATGTAGATTGAAAAAAATAACTTTAAAAAATATATATGATTATATACAAATGTAAAATATTTCAATACTAACATGAATATCCTATGTCCTGAATAAACTGTGTTTATTTCAATGTACAATAATCTTGAAATTACAGCAAATATCTTGATTATGTAATGAAATACTTTCTCATTCAAGTATAATTATAATAATCATTTAACAGAATAAATAATCATTTAACAGAAAAATTATTCAACACTTCCTAAATTTTGTTTGAATAAAAAAAAATCTTCAAAGGGGAAAGATTGTCCATCAGGTATTATTCACCAGGTATTGCTCACCAGGTTATTGTTGCCAAGCCTGGCACACTGGTTAATCCTGATACTGGCACTCCTGGTTAATCTGTTGGATCCCCAGAGTCCACAGGGCACTAGGAAAGAAATGATGGTCAGGAGTTCTCCTTACTTCCACATGTGTGCTGTATGTTGCATGCACATGGCTGTAGACAAACAGAGAGATAAATAAAGAAATAAAGAAATGAAAGAAAGAAAGAAAGAAAGAAAGAAAATGAAATAAATTAATTCTTATAAAATGAAAATTTTAAAAATAACCTATCAGATATATAAAGTAACAGATGAGTAATGTCCAAGGCTGATTGCCAGGATCACAGGGCCAACCAAATATTTAACTATAAACTTCCTCTTTGGTCAATAGATTTCAACGTACTGGTTTTAGTTTACATGTTTTGTTTTGTTTTGTTTCATTTTGTTTTTTTTCCTCACTATAGTCTAATAAAACATAGCAGCCATTGATTTCATGGACATTTGATAGACTAAAGATAGGTTAGAAATGAGAGCGTTGCGTTCTAGCAAGTGCGGAGCTATGGTTATAGTTCTTGACAGTTTTCAGTTACAGCTGCTTTCACAGCTACTAACTCTCACCTCTAAGAAAGCATAAAAATGAACTTGACATGTGTCAGAGAGTCAGAATGCTAGTGTCTAATGAAGACAGGGTAAATACTTCTATCCCATCATTCAGCCAAAACACAAATCATACCTGTAGAAAACCTCATTTAACTTGTATTATTACAATGAAAGTAAGACCAGTCTACTATGGAGGAGATGGTTTAATTCTTACAAAATTTAAAATAATGACCCTGTTGCATATTGTCAGATATTTTTAAAAAATTTAATCACATCATGTCTACCTCCCTCCTCTATTCCTACACCTCCCATGCCTTCTACCCTCAACAATCCATGGTATCCTCTCCCTAACCACTGATGTTACATAATCAACATAAAATAATAACCTTCTCAATACATTCGGTGTTGCCTGCATGTATATGATATACTATTCATTCCTTGAGAATTTCATGAATACATGATGAACTTTGACAGTATTCAACCACCAGTTCTTCCCAACAACTTCCCAGCTCTACCCAATGCTAACCTTTCACAACTTCATGTCCTCATATGTTTCTCCTGCTTGCTCTCCTACTCTCTTTGCCCCCTCCCTCATATATATGGGTCTTATATATTTTTCCTGTCCCTCTCACTTGACCCTAGGCTATGGAGAACTACTGTACATGGTATACAGTGGGACCTAGGGACAGATAATTCAAACTAATTATTCTCACCACTTTAACCAGATATAAGCCTCTGCACCAAGCACTGTTCAACTATTGTTGAATATTTTTGTCATATTTATTTTAAATGTAGTGATCAAACTTAGGCTGTATTCACATACCTGATAAAGCCCTGTAAGCAGGATTTATTTTGCTTCACAGTTCCAGGATAAAGTCTATTCTTGTGAGAATATCACTCTGTCAGAAACTCAATAGCAGCTACTGATATTGGATTATAATTAGGAAACTGAGGCAGATGAACATTTGTACTCAGTTTGCTTTTCCCTTATTCAGTTTAGTTCTCTAGTCTATTGAAAAACAGCACCCAAGTAACCTACCTGTCTCTTTATTGATTATAGATCCTACCAAGTTGGCCATCAGTATTAACTACTACATATACCTATTTTGACATATATTTTTCCTCTCTTAAATACTTTCATCCTTAAATAAAAATAGAAAGAGTGCAGTATAAATGAAGTTCAGTGATTTTACATATGCCATAATTATTATTTTCACAATAGTGACAGACATATAAAATATAAATTTGAAGCATTTATCAATCAAGTGCTATAATAAATCAACCTCTTAGGCTACCAAGCTATATTTGCAATGGTTAGAATCTATCATAAAAATCTCTACACAGTCAGAAAATCAATACTAGAACAGATTAATTATATCTGGTGTATAATAATTTTAATAAACTGAATGAATGTATTCTTCAATGATATTTGGGAAAAATCATTGTAAGGTAGAGATTTTGTAAAATAATACTGGGAGATTAGCATTATAAACATTTACCAATAATTAAAATGACAACATGGAAGAATGAAGTTTGAATTTGAAGATGTTGCAAGTTTGAAAAAGAAGACAATAATGGTCAATAGAGTTACTGAGAATATAGCATATCATAAAATATTTTAAAAATAAACATGAAATATAAATTTCTATGATTGGATAAGACAGCCTCTTGCAGAAATTGCAAAAAACTTCAAGTGAAGTTTATTAATAAAAGTGTAGAGGTTAATTGAATAACAGATCAATCATGAGATAATAGTTATAATCATGGTTATAAAAAGTATTGTACAGTTTTGTCTGACAGCAAAATTCATTGGCTAAAATGTGTTGCTACAGGGCATATGCCTTCATTAGAGAGCATATAAAGTCTTAATGTTTTCTACATGTTAGAATTGAGCAGCATTACCAAATTTTAGATGGACAAAGTATTTAGAGGAGGGGGCCATATAATTAATTTCAATTGGCTTAATTGATAAATGTTATATCCTAAATTATACCTATCATATATGCAACCTAAACTCTGACATGTTATTGTAAAAGAATTGCTTAGAATTTTTATGTTAACTACTAAAATATTAATAATAGAGTCATATTAATTGACAAAAATTAATAAAATGTTCCCCCATAAAATGTACTTATGGATGTCATAAACAAGCTACAAATAGTTCAAAATTATCTTCAAAATTTGAATAAAAGTAAGTACATTTCCAGCCAGATTTCTATTTACAAACAAAAAGGTATTACAAAGTTTAAACATGATTATTAGTTTGTAAGATAGTGAATTGCACAACAAAGGAACGTACCTCATTAAGATGATAATTATTGGATATTTCAACTATATTCCATGGCTCAGAAGTAGTGTCAGCTAGCACAAACTAGACTCCATATTTTTTTTTAAATTTATTTAATTTTGTTTTATTTATTTATTTATTATTTTTTCCATTGAATTTTTTTTATTAGATATTTTCTTTATTTACATTTCAAATGTTCTCCCTTTCCTGGTTTTGCCTGGAAAATACCCTCTCTTACCTCTCCCTCCCTCTGCTCACTAAATACCCTCTCCAGCTTCCTGGCCCTGGCATTCCCCTACACTGAGACATAGAACCTTCACAGGACCAAGGGCCTCTCCTCACACTGATGATCTACTAGGCCATCCTCTGCTACATATGCAGCTGGGGCTGTGAGTCCAGCCATGTGTCCTCTTTGGTTGGTGGTTTAGTCCCTGGGAGCTCTGAGGTACTGGTTAGTTCATATTGTTGTTCCTCCTATGGGGCTGCAAATCCCTTCAGCTCCTTGGGTCCTTTCTCTAGCTTCTTCCTTGGAGACCCTGTACTCAGACCAATGGATGGCTGTGAGCCTCTACATCTGTATTTGTCAAGCACAGTTAGAGCCTCTCAGGTGACAGCTATCAGGCTCCTGTCAGTAAGCACTTGTTGGCATCCACAATAGTGTCTAGATTTGGTGATTGTATATGGAATGGATTCCCAGGTGGGGCAGTCTCTGGATTGTCATTCCTTCAGTCTCTGATCCATACTTTGTCTCTGTAAGTCCTTCCCTGGGTATTTAGTTCCCCTTTCTAAGAACGTTCAAAGTATCCTCACTTTGGTCTTCCTTCTTGAGTTTCATATGGTTTGTGGATTGTATCTTGGACATTCTGAGCTTCTTGGCTAATATCCACTTCTCAGTGAGTGCATACCATGTGTGTTCTTTTGTGATTGGGTTATCTCATTCAGGATAATATCCTCCATCCATCCATTTCCCTAAGAATTTCATAAATTAATTGTTTTTAATAGATGAGTAGTACTCCATTGTGTAAATGTACCACAATTTCCGTATCCATTCTTCTGTTAAGGGACATCTGGGTTCTTTCCAGCTTCTGTCTATTATAAACAAGGCTACTATGAACATAGTGGAGCATGTGTCCTTATTATATGTTGGGACATCTTCTGGGTATATGATTAGGAGTAGTATTGCTGAGTACTCACATAGTACTGCATCCAATTTCCGGAGGAACCACCAAACTGATTTCTAATGTGGTTGTACCAGCTTGCAATCCCACCAGCAATGAAAGAGTGTTTCTCTTTCTCCACAACCTTGCTAGTATCTGCTGTCACCTGAGTTTTTAATTTTAACCATTCTGACTGATGTGTGGTGTTTTTTTATTGGATATTTTATTTATTTACATTTCAAATGTTATTTCCATTTCTATTTTCCACTCTGCAAATCCACTATCCCCAACCCCTGCTTCTCTGAGAGTGCTCCCCCATTCACCCACCCACTCCCAATTCACTGTCCTGGCATTCCTCTACAAAGGGGCATATATCCTTCATCGGACCAAGGGCCTCTCCTCCCATTGATGCCAGATAAGCCATCTTCTGCTACATATGCAGCTGGAGCCATGTGTCCCCCTGGGAGCTCTGAGGAGTTCTGGTTGGTTGATATTGTTGTTCTTCCTATGAAGTTGCAACCCTTTCAGGTCCTTCAGTCCTTTCCCTAACTCCTCCATTGGGATCCCTATGGTCAGTCTAATGCTTGGCTGTGAGCATCCACATCTGTATTTCTCAGGCTCTCTCAGAGCCTCTTTGGAGACAGCTATAATATGAAGTTAAGAATATTAAGAGGTGTAGGGGAATCTGAAAGGAATTAGAGGTGATAAATGAGAATGATTGAGATACATTGCATTGAACAAAAAAAAGAAACAATAAAAGAATTACTTAAAAATAACATCGGGATTATTGAAACGATGTTATTGGTGAGTAGTGATTGAGTCAATGAACTCTTCAATAGTTTACAGTATGAACATTTTATGACTAGTAGGAATGTGGGTTCCTATAACAGGGCTTCTTCAATTTTACCTTTGCTACTTAAAATTATAATAGCTGATCTAAGGGGGTAGCAACAGAGACAATATAAGATTGTTAGCTGAATGTACTAATCCTATAAACTTGATGGGATGTACAATCAAGGTGACATAAATGATTTTTAAGCTTCCTGTTAGTTTTGGAAAAATTGACTCATGAATAAAGACCATATTTTCATCAAGCATTGTGTTGTCAGCTACCAGAGAAAAAAACAAAAATGACTGTCCTTAGAATTTTATGAACTAAATTATTGTGATAATCTTACCAATACTAACATACCAAAGAGCATGAAAAAGTTTACTTGAAAATTCAGTAAACAATGGATCTCATATAAATGCATAATGATACTTGGTACTTAATGTATCAGAAACATCATAATTTTCAATGGACAGTGAAGGACTTCATACATGAGCTTTGCTTCTATATCACTCCTGCCTCTGTTTCTCTCCTTTATAAGTCTTCCTCCCCATCACAAATACAAGGTATTTGCCTTAAGTATTATTGTTATATATTTATACATATAAACATATATGCATATATGATCTAGTGAGATGATTTAACTTTGTGCCTCTGTGCATGTGTCCAATTTCTAACAGGGGTTGAGGTTGGTGTTGAAGAAAGTAGAGAGCAAGTACTTATGTGAATGAGCAGTTGCACAGTAAAACTCAGAGAACTTGTTCTCTGAATCATTATACGAATCTGTAACTTGACTATTTCTAACTTTTCTCACTTATCATATACCTTAGCAGACTATGGCTTCATGGAGACAGATATTAACAAAACCACAAAAGTTAATATTTATTGCATAATTTAATTTTTCCTCCCTATCTCAAAACACTGATCAAATCTATCTTTTAAAATTTATTGGTTCATACTCATATTGTTATTCCTATTATGGGGCTGCAAACCCCTTCAGCTCCTTGTGTCCTTTCTCTAGCTCCTCCATTGGAGATCCTGTGCTCAGTCCAATGGTTGGCTAAGAGCATCCACCCCTGTTCTTCTCAGGCACTGATAGAGCCTCTCAGGAGATAGCTAGCTATATCACGTTCCTGTCAGCAAGCACTTGTTGGCATTCACAATAGTGACTGGGTTTGGTAACCATGCCTCCATCTACATATGTAGCAGAGGATGGTCTTGTTGGATATCAATGGAGTGAGTGGCTCTTGGTCTTGTGAAGGCTTGATGCCCCAGTGTAGGGGAATGCCAGGACAGGGAAGAGGAGTGAGTGGGTTGGTGAGCAGGGGGAGAGGGGATGGCATGGGGGGGGGAGGTTGGGAGGGAAATGAGGAAAGGGGATAACATTTGAATTGTAAATAAAGAAAATATCTAATAAAAAACTTATTGGATGACTTTTATGGAGAGTTGAAGTAATTAAAGTCAAACAAAATTAATATAGCTGTCAGGACATATAAATATGTAATTGTAAAAATTATTCTTCTTAACCAATGAAAGAGAAATGGAGAAATTGGAAAGATGACACACACCCTTCTAAATTTTATTTCTTATGATAATGTCCCTATATGTTAAGACAAGTTGAAAATTTTCTCACATTTGGTTATTTTTAATAGCTAATATCTATTATATGTCATAAATCTATCTATCATCTATCTATCTATCTATCTATCTATCTACCTCTCTACCTATCTACTATAATATGTGATCCTGTATTATCCAACTATAAAGCTCATTTGGATCCTACAACAGAAGAGGAAAACAACATCCTAATTTAACACAAGAATATTTATTCTTGTTAAAGACAAAAGCTACTATTGACCATGTTTGCTAGTGGAGATATGCATGTCATAGCTAAAGCAATATTTATAAGTATTTAAATTTATATACTAAGGAAGTTGGCAAATAATGAATGTTGTATTATATGTCTCTCTAAACAAAGTTATTATGATTTAATAGACAGGTAATTTACATTTCAATGAGTTACTAACATGTATAGAGCTAACATCATACTCTCCAGGAAAAGAAAAAGTTAAAGAATACCTTATGGTAACATTTTGAGTTGTTTATGATGCATAATTTAAGGTTATTGAGTTACTATACATTATCTGAGTGGCAGAAATACTTTCCTTCAGTGAGTCTATTGAAAGAAGACTAAGTCCATAGTGACCACACGCCCTGACTTATTACTGTGGAGTTTCCTCCAGGCATATAAAGATTCACAAGAAAAATGTCCTCTCACAACTACACAAGTAAAGCAAATGACAATATTTTAAAGTAGAGAAAACTTTACTTACCCATTGATGACTTCCTGTTGATCTCCAAGCAGTAGCCTGTGTGGCTCTGTGCTTCTTTCTCTATTCCAAGTTACTTGGTTTTAGTATCAAAGACAGAAGTGAGACATTTCAGGTCAAGTATTTGGGTGAGTATATACTAGAATGAAATTCAAACATCTGATCAGCTAAAGGATTGTTTATATTAAATTTTATGTTAACACAATGCAAATTTTCATCATTAGAAAAAAAGGAAGCAGATGAAATGAATCAGAGATTGCACAAAGCATGGCTTTAGGCAACAAGTAAACACAATCTGTTTTTTAGTATTTTGATTCTATTGTAAGTTCTGTAACTACTTGTTTAAAAGTCATCTTTTAAAAATATATATTTGATAAATAATATTTATAAAATACTCATTTTTTCTATATTGTAATTTTATTATATATTTATTATAAATATTCTGTTTTGGACAAATTGTTCCTTATATAAACATATAGGGGACACTTTAAAATCAAGTGCCAGAAATTATAGGTCTTGTACAAGGGGATTTAGAGCTAATCTCTTTAATATATAATTAGTCATTTATTTATTTAATTTTAGGACACAAAATTACATTTCATTAAGCTTAGTGAATGGTATGCAGAAACAGCAATCTTTCGAAGCTATTCCTTTAGTGTTTAAATTTTATATGCTTATATTTAAATCATGTCTCTCACATTACATCCCCTTCATCTTAGGCAAACACAGTATTTTTCTTAGGAATATGCTTACAATGCAAATATACATATCATGGTGTATACATATACACAAACAGATGTTATTTTGGTGTATATTTCATTTATATAAATGATTAAAAGCTTTGAATTTTCCATGCTTCTGTTGCCAAGATAGCTCCATGAATAAAGTTCATTCTTTAAGGTTTGTTTGTTTGAAGTGAAGTTAATAGAAATGAATAAACTCATTTCTATTAAAATTTGGTTATTAAGCTATTGATAGAACCAGAGAAAGAATTTAATTAGAAATAGATACAATGTTATTTTTTCTATTTCTGTGTTGGAATTTGAAGTGAGAGGTTTCAGGAAATGTTCCTTGGATACTTGAGATGACTCAGAGGGTAAAGCTGTTGATAACTAGACTTCAATCCCTAGGACTCCTATAATGGAAGGGGAGAAGCAAACCCTGCAAGTTGTTTTGAATGCCACATGTGGCACACACACATATAAATACATATGCATACATGTGCACTCATGCTCATACACATGGACACTCACATGCAAGTAGGCACTTGCACATGTGCTTTTACACATACGTATATAAACACAGACAGCCATTTCAAACATTCTCACTCATGAGTGCATACACGTACATGCACAAAGAAACATGAACATACATACTTGTGTACATGCACACATTCTCATGCACATACATAAAAGCAAACCTATCATATTTGCATAAATTAAAACTTAAATATTTGCTATTATCAGTAGAAATTATTTTTAGCAAAAGCTGAAGGAAGCAGTTTAAATTACTTATTTTTATTCATGTTTCTTAATTTTAAGGTAAGTGTATTTACAAAATTACTAAGGTGGATGATAATGTTAGATTACAAAGAAATTATAGACATCTGTGACTATTTAAAAAGTAATAACTCATATGATCTTTTGGTAGTTGTTATTATTACCTTACATCTCAAAAGTCATTTCATCCCGTATTTGTACAATTCACAAATTCTTGGTATAAAATTTTGCTGATCAATAGGAAAGGGGAAACTTGTGTTTAACTTATCTTTTTTGCACTTCTGTACAGTTTCTGTATTGAAGCTTAGTGGCTTTTGCCTATATCCTGTAACATGTACTTTCTATTATTTCTTGGTCATCTCTCCTTTTTCTGGTTAGGCATATATACATATATGAACCTTAAACATACTTTTCAATAGCACAAGTGTTAATAACTAAGGCTATGGAAATACTCTTGACTTAGAATGTGGACCAAAAGCCCCCTTGTTAAAGATATGATGCCTAACTTGACACTGTTGGAGAAATGGTATAGAACTTTGAAAAAATAGGGAATTCTGGAAGGAGTAAAATCATTGGAGAACTGTTTGCAGAAGAGACATAGCTCTTTGGTTCTTTCATATTTCTCTCATTCCTGTCTTGAGTTGAAAAGTTTTAGTTCTTCATGCAGTCCTCATAATGACAAGTGGCCTCCAAGTAGGTTCAAAAGCCACAAGTGCAAAGAAGTGAGAATCCAAAAACTGAAGTGAGATGTTTTACCTTCACTCAGGCATTACTTATAGTCAAATAAAGCTGACTTCCACAGGCATACGTTATTCTAAAATCTGTTTCCTGGGACAACGTCCCTATTTAGTAAGGCTGGTTGAAACTTCTTTAACTTTGAACTATTTTAATACTACTATCATCTAACTCTCATTTTGACATTCATTCATTTGATTATTCTTCAATAAATATCTCAAATACTTAAATGTTTTTTAAAACATATTGTAACAAGAAATACAATACCTCACTTACATTTACTTTTTGTTGTCTTGTAAGGCATTTAAAATTTACATTCCATTAAAGTTTACTTTAGCTGTGCACATAAGTAAATATTCTTAGGTATGTGAAGAAGTCTTTAGAGGAATTCTGCATACACATTCATATGTTTACTGTCGGTTATGAGATCACTCTAAGTATACTATTTACTTAATTTACTTACTTTTTTATACTTGTTGGTATTCTCTATTCATGCATATTGCAGATCATTGAGGTACATGCTTTAATACTATGAAAAATGATTTGAAAGGTTTTTTAAAAATAAGGAATTTGGGATGATATTAATTCATAACTACGTACAAAATATCTTACAATCATCACTAGCAACATCTCAGTAGCAAGGGTATCTGGCTCATACAGGAATTATGCATGTCCTGTTTTTCTAAGAATTGCTTTGAAAATGTTTTTACTCATTTCATACCTTAGCAATACGTGTTAGCCAATGTAAATTGTGTAATGCTCATTCAAGGTACTAACTTTAGTAGTAAATTAGAATTCCTACCTGTGCTAAGTATTCTTAAGAATATTATAAAAACATGTTCATTTTTATGTTGCTTCTTTCCTTATTAAGTGCAAAGTCAGGAGAGCTAGTAGATTAACTTCTATTCTTCTATAGAATTTTATCATGTGACATCCAAAGCAGTATGCTGCTTCTGTTAATTGTGATGGTTTGGCTTAGAGACATAGTGGGTATATCCCTATGAAAAATGAGACTTATAGAATAATAAGGGCTTGCATCAATTTAGGCCATGCATTTTAAGCACATGGTAGATGACTTGTGATATCTTAAAGCAGTGGTTCTCATCCTGCAGGTCACAACCATCAAAAAATACATATGTCTGGTAGTCTTATGAAGTTAGACAGTCCTATAAAATTACAGTTAGGAACTATCAATAAAAATATTTTATGTTTGGGGGTGTTCACAACAAGAGTAACTACATTAAAGGACCATAACATTATTAAGGCTGAGAACCATTGTCTTAAAGAGAGACAGTTCTAAGCTAGCAAATTCTGGATATGAGGTTTTTTTTTTTTAACTTTTATTGCATTATGATGAGAAAAGTTACATGATTTCAATTTGTCCGAAATTGTTAACATTTAAAAACATATTTTAAGTAAATAGAATTAAATCACATTCTTGTATCCCTTTTGTACCTCAACTCCTCTCAGAGACCCCCTCTTCAATACCTATAATATCTTTTTTATCATATTCCTTAAAATTTATAAAATATTATAATAATAAAAATGAGTATTATAAAAGTTGTTTGATATAAAACAATCAATTTAACAGTGTTATGTAGATGCTTGTCTACAGCAATACTGCAAATACATATGTTTTTCTCAGTATAAATTTCAAATAACTCCAAACATATTAACTATATATTTCAAAATAATACATCACTACTAGTATTTTCTTAAATGAACATAAATATGTAAAGTCTTTTTGTTTGTTTGTTTTGTATTTAGTAGAGTTTAAAATCTTGGCTCTTTCTGTGGTACAAGCCCAAAATAAGAACAATTCTTAGACATTAGATTTCATTGTAATAAGGCTGTACTACAATGACCCTCAAATCACCGAAGGATTTTACCTCCATCGTAGCTAAGCTGAGAATTGACAGTTCTGCTGTGCCAAGGAATGAATTGTATGCTTGATTTTTGGATACAGACTTCCTGCTTTGGTCAAAACTATTTGACTTGAGTGAGTGACTTTATTCTCAGGCCACAGAGAACAGGTTACATTCATTTAAGAAATGGTGTGTGTATTAAGATAGTCTATCCATAAAGTCATTCACCAACTGTTTCAATGAACAATGGTTCTGCTTGGAGGGTGGCACAGACATTAGGTGTGGGTAAGAATCTGGTTCATTGGCTGTGATAATTTGGAAAAGCATTCATCTCAGAGAAAGAGTAACTTGTAAAGTCCTCTTCTTCAAACTTGATACAAGAGCTACAAATGTCAAGCAAAGCATTCAGTCTCACTCTTTGTTGTTCTGTTTCCTACAAGCCACCTCCCAAGTTCATTGTCTATGTTTCCCTTGGGTATATAAATACTTTTGAGATATATAAGCTGTTCTGAAAACCATAGTATAGTGTAAAAACATGAACTAAACAATACTACTAATAGGGAGGCTGAGATAGGAGAAGCAAGAGTTCAAGACCCTTATCTTGTACACAGCCAGACACTGTCACAAACAAGCTGAAAGTATATATAGATTGTACAATATTGGACCTATTTCTCCAATTACCAAATTAGAGAGACCACTGGATGACAATCAACAAATTTCTAATTCCTCATATTTTTGGATTTCAATTGCTTAGGATATGTTGGTAATATTAATTTTCATGTTAAGATATTAAGAAAAGGTAATTGTCACTTCCTGTTGTTTTTGTTGTATGAGGTAGAATTAGATTTGTGTGGATTTGTTGAAAGATTTATTTTCTTGCTTCTTCTAGGGTGTAGTTTTGCTCCTTATGTTGATATTTTCCATCTATTATCCTTTGGAGGGCTGGATTTGTGGAAAGATATTGTGTAAATTTTGTTTTGTCATAGAATATCTTGTTTTCTCCATCTATGGTAATTGAGAGTTTTGCTAGATATAGTAGCCTGGGCTGGCATTTGTGTTCTTGTAGGATCTGTATGACATCTGCCCAGGATCTTCTAGCTTTCATAGTCTCTGGTGAGAAGTCCGCCGTAATTCTGATAGGTCTGCCTTTATATGTTACTTGCCTTTTTTCCCTTACTGCTTTTAAACTTCTTTCTTTGTTTAGTGCATTTGGTGTTTTGATTATTATGTGACAGGAGGAATTTCTTTTCTGGTCCAGTCTATTTGGAGTTCTGTAGGCTTCTTGTATATTCATGGGCCTCTCTTTCTTTAGGTTAGGGAAGTTTTCTTCTACAATTTTGTTAAAGATATTTACTGGCCCATTACATTGGGAGTCTTCACTCTCTTCTATACCTATTTGGATGTGAGTTTTACAATTGTAAGAGAAGCTATATAATTAAAGAGAGCTCCACAACCGAGCCCTAAGTATAAAAGTGACTGGAAGTGATAGAAGGAAATATTCACTCAGTAAAGGGAAATCCAATCATAGACTTAAGATTAAAATAAACTGTTATATGTGTGCAATATTAAGACTGAGGAGACAAGTTTGAGGGCAGCTTGTGTTATTTTTGTTTAAAGTTAGTTTAAGGAACAGAAATGAACTATTATCACCAAACAAATAAAAACAGAAGCTAAAACAGAAGATTAGATAATTCAGTAGAAGACCAACTACATATGGTACAAGGGCAGAGTTCGGATGTTGGCAGTGGACTTGAATAAAAACAGTTCAGAACGGAAATGATAGGTCTGGTTGATTGCAGTCCTTTGTCAAGTCCTAATAGACATATGTTGTGAAGTAGGTCACTAGCCTATTGAATATAATCCTAGTCATTCACTGAGTAGACAATTTTGAAATAAGGCACCTCTATCAACATTATTATTAATTTAAAGACAAACCGCACCAATAAATGAGAGACTTTTGCTTCCTCCTGAAATCTGAGTAGTGGTCATTATCTTTGGTATAACATGTAAACAGTCATCAACTTTCTATGCTACTTTGCTCTTCTTTTCACTGATTATAGATAGAACACTTTCTTCTCATGCACAGTTGTTTTGCCCCATTTTTCTCATGTCAATGAACTAAAAAAATGTGTCATTTGTTTAATTTGTACAATCTGCTGAGCAGTATTTGTGTGGGTGCAAGGTCTGGCACATTACTAGCACAGCTTGAGCACATCTTCAAAAGAGCTGCATCTTTGATATCTATTCCTCCCTACATGGTGTATTTACATTATTCTTCAAGTGCAATTTTGACTATGGTATTTAAATTTGAAGCAGGTCCACAGTTAATGGTAATTCTTCTGTCAGAAGGGAATTTTTACATCCCTACATTGTATTCTCCAAGTGTCCTGGTGTCTTATCATTACAGAAAATTCTCTTAGATCCTAAATAACCAATGACCTTGACTGTGGTGACTCAACAGTCTTGCTGGAAAGATTCGGCTGTGAATAATGGCCAGGTTATTTCTGCTCTTTCAGCTCATCACAAAGTTGTCATCACCAGTGAATCATCACTGGGGGACATTTTTAGGCCAGTTATTTTTTTAAGTTTGCTCCCATTATTTAGGGTTTATTAAGGATGATAAAGGTATATACCAGCTAAAGTTGTAAATTAATCCCATGTTTCCCAGTCAACACATACATCTTGACTTATATATACTCTGGGATTGTAGAATGTTTTTGAATGACAACAATAAAAAATTTCTTTGAATAATGTTTATAATGAAAGTTGCATATTACAAAAACCTTGGTATTGGTAAGTAAGTTAATTTTCAAACCTGAAAGCCTAGACTATTTATATATCCTTTTCCAGAGAAAAATATCACTCATAGCCAACATTTCCAATTCAGGATTAAAATCATATAAATCAAAAAAGTATATATTGATTTTCAACATTCAAACATGGTGCTTTTGTGGGAATTGTCTTTCAGAAAGTGGATTTATTTTTTTACTTTTCCTTTCAAATTTTTGAAAATACTCAATGCTATACTGCTATGAACATTTAATTGGGGCTGGCTGACAGATTCAGAGGTTCAATCCATTATATCAATACTGGAGCATGGCAGTGTTCAGGCAAGCATGGTGCAGGAGCAGCTAAGGGTTTGACATTTTGTTCTGTAGGTGAACAGTAGAAGACTGGCTCCCATGGAGTTAGGAGGAGGGTCTCATTGCCCACCCTCATAGGTTCACACTTCGTCCAACAAGGCCACACTCACTCCAACAAGCCAACACCTCCTAATGGTGCCACTCCTTAGGCTAAGCATAAGCTACTCATGATTTTCTACTGCTCTAACAAAGCACCATAATCAATGGAACTTATAGAAGAAAGAGTTTATTGGGACTTAGAGTTTCACAAAGACAGTCCATGACTGTCATGGGCTTGAGGCACATCTGGTGCATTAGCATTAGAGCAGTGTCTGAGAGTTTACATTTGACCCAACAGTACCAAGTAGAGAGAGTCAAATGAAATGATGTGTCCTTTTAGAAGTTCAAAGCCCACATCTGGTGTTATCTTCTCCAATAAGACCTTTCCTACTCTTTCGCAAAAAATTTTCCCAAATGGGGACCATGCATTCAAATATATGAGTCCATAGGAGGAATTCACACTCAATTTACCACAATTATTGAGTCAATTTAACCTGTATGCTTATCTTGATCTGACTTCAGTAATAAGATATCTCTCATATCCTATTTTTATGTAGAAGTAAATTTCAACATCAGCTTCACTATCCTAAAAGTAAAAGATATATATAATTTTCAGTCTGAGATGAATGCATTTCAATTATTTAGACACTGATTAATAAGATGAGATATCCATATAAGTATATAGATAAAATCAAGGTATTCAATCAGGATATGACTCAGGCTACATTGTATTTTGATTGGTGTATAATTACTGTACTCAAATGAGCAACTATCACTTTTGATAACTTGAGTGTGGCTTTCGGGAAAACACTTCACAAAATAAGTCTTCCAAATTGTATGCAAAAGGTAATAGGGTTCATTGAAGAGTATTCTTTCAGAAAATGGGGACAGTGTCACCTATCATAGCTTTTCCCTGCAGAAACCATGTGTGCTGTGACTAGTCACAGGCCATTGGTGGCTGCAAACTTCATCTGTATAGGTTCCTACTGCATTTAAAGATTTTTAATATTTCTAAGTGTCTCATCTTGTTTTCTGTTCTGTCTTCTGCTCCCTCCCTTTCTCTTATTACTTCTTTTTTTATCCCTATCTCCCTGTTACTCCAGCCTATCCTTTCTGAAGTATGTGAAGGTGGCCCTACCTTTCTCAAATATTCACCTCCAAGTTGAAAGAACCAGATTTTACCAGTTAATCAAATATGTACTCTGTGTCATATATCCACTTTAGCATAGCCAAGTATGAAGGAGATCAAATCCACAGAAGTTTCTATACCCTGGAGAAAAAGAGGCCATTTTTAGCAGGTTACATATTTTATTACGGAAATAGATATTAATTTAAAGAGCAGCAGCCTTGCAAAGCTTAGAGCTCACTTTACTTCATATACTTTGCTCCTTTTTCTTTTTCTTTTTCTTTTTAAATTTTAATGGTTATTTTGGTTTTTTACATGTCAAATGTTATCTCCATCTTGGTTCTTACCCCCTGAAAAACCTCCTAATCCACCTCCTTACCCCTGTCTCCATGAGCGTGCTCTCCCACCCATCCACCCACTTCTGCCCCACCACCCTATCATTCCCCTATACTGGGGCATTGAGCCTTTACAGGGCCCAGAGCTTCCCCTCCCATTGATGCCAGACAAGGCCATCCTTGGCTACATATACAGCTGGAGTCATGGGTCCTTCCATGTTGTCTTAGCCAGGGTTCTCTAGAGTCACAGAACTTATGGTAGTCTCTATGTAGTAAAGGAATTTATTGATGACTTACAGTTTGTAGTCCAACTCCCAACAATCAACTCCCAACAACAGTCTGCAGCAGCTGTGAATGGAAGTCCAAGGATCCAGCAGTTGCTCAGTCCCACAAGGCAAGCAGGCGAAGCAGAGAGAGCCTTCCTTCTTCCAATGTCCTTATATAGGTCTCCAGCAAAAAATGTGGCCCAGGTTAAGTGTGGCACACACCTTTAACCCCAGATGACCTTGCTTGAACTCGTAAATCTTCCAGTCTTAATCTTCTAGGATTCATAGCCACTATGCCACCATACCTTTAATCCCAGATGATCTTGAACTCATAGAGCTTTCTATGTTAATCCTCTGGGATTCATAGCCACTTTTCCTCAAGGTCTCCATACCAAGATTCAGGTCGGAGACATGTATCTTTCAGCCTCCAGATTAGGGCCACAGGTGAGCCTTCTAATTCTGGATTGTAGTTCATTTCAGATATAGTCAAGTTGACAACCAGGAATAGCCACTACATATGTGTATTCTTTAGTTGGTGCTTAGTCCCTGGGAGCTCTGGGGTAGTCTGGTTGGTTGATATTGTGGCTCCATGGGGTTGCAAACCCCTTCAGCTCTTTCAGAGCTTCTCCCAACACCTCCATTCAGGTTCCGGTGCTCAGGCTGATGTTTGGCTGCAAGCATCCACATCTGCATCCATAAGGCTCTGACAGAACCTCTTAGGAGACCTCTATATCAGGTTCCTGTCAGCAAGAACTTCCAGGCATCAGCAAGTGTCTGTGTTTGGTGGCTGCACATGGGATGGACCCCCCAGGTGGGGCAGTCCATGGACAGCCCTTCCCTCGGTCTCTGCTCCACTTCTTGTCCCTGTGTTTCCTTTAGACAACAGCAATTCTGGGTTGCTCTTTTTTTATGGTAACTAAAACAGTTTTAACTGTATTAACTGGCCTATGAAATCTTAAGGCTAAGGATTTTCTTTTACATCTTATGTATGTTCATAGTGTGGTAGCTGTTATATGAATATTAGATGGCCTGATAAAAAATGACAGAAAGGAGAATGACAGACAGAAGGACAGGGTATAGAAATAGATAACTGAATATATAAACTGGGTTATTAAGTGATTATAAGAATTATGTATCGTTTTATCACACTGGTTTTTCTAACATGAAATTGTTTTCATAAATATCAGCATTGTAAAAGAAGTTTTTCTGTAGTATTTTATTTTTCTCCTAATTTTTTGTACAAAAATTATATTTGATCATATTAAGAATTCCATTGACTAATCTCAGATCCATGCACCCTATGCCAACTGATTTAAAGTTGTGCCCCTCTTCTTTTTAAACCTGTCAAGTACCATTGGTGCAGCCCATGTATTCTTGACAGAATGGAATTGAATTGCTGTGTGATCAAATCACCAATAGATATACACCCTTAAAAATATATTCTCTCAGTGGGTTTGAATTGTGAGTAGTTCCTTTGATAGTGTGGGTCTTTATTTCTTGCCTTTTGTTTAGCTTGAGTATGTGATGACCTTGTTCCTGTTGTATCACCTTCCATGAAATCATATGTGCAAACTGCCCTTCTGTGTCCAGAAAATGTAGACATCCACTGAAATGGGCTTATACCTACTATTTAATCACCCTCTTCCTCAATGATCCTTATCACTGGGATAAGGGAATGTGATAAAGTTGCCCCAGGTCAGACAAAAGAATATATTCTGCAATATATTTTTTTCTGTACTCTAAGCACTTGTGGTTTCTCTTGTTTATTTGCATCCTCTGCAGAATGAAACTTCTCTGATGAGGTTCGATATATATGTAATCAATTGGACATATGATGAAATGGCATTAGACGTGTCTAATAAATCCCTTTAGCAGATTACTACTATTAGGTTTTCCTCCAGGACCTATGAGTCAATATTTCTTGAGAAATAAAAATGCCGGGTCTGGATTTCAATTTATGAATCAAGACTTACATCCAATAAGAAAGTGGTTGCTTACTTCCATAATATTCATGTTATGATTTTGCCAGCTAGCATGTCTTGACTGTCTGACCATTACATTAGTTTTTGGGGTTCATACCTGGGTAAGATTGGCAATTACCTTTCTCTTCTAGTCACAGTGCATATCCCAGGACATGAAAGCCAGGCAGTATGGATGAAGATTTCAGGTGAGCAATAGTTTTGATTTTTGTTCTTTTTTCTGTGACATAGGTAAGTGACTTAGGAAATACAATTACAATTCCTTTACAGATGGCTTTTCAGAGCCAGAAAATGGCTTCTCCTTTTCAAAATAACTGAAATATAATAACAAAAACAACACAAAGAAAATAATCTACCTCCCATCCAAACAGAACTAGTCATCTTGGCAGCATTTTCTCCATATGCCACATTGTCTTCACTATAATGGAATGTTTTCTTTTCGAGGATTAAAGTTATACCACATTTGTTTCTCTAGAACAAAGTTCTTCAGCTTCTATATCAATTCTTCCACTACCTACATATTATCATGAATATATAACGTACATTCAACTTCACTGGTATTGCCAAATACTGAATCATTCTATCATGATAAGCTAGTCCCCAGCTAGTACTTGTTGTCTGTAGACTGATATTTCTGTTCATGCAATTACGCCAGACACCAGGGAATTATTCTTAAACGCGACTCTCCCTCATCTCCTGTGTAATCCATTTAACAATCCTTTTGATTCTAACTCATACATATTCTGAAATTGTTTCATGTCTATTTCTGTCACACAAATCCAAACTGCAGTGTTTTACATTATTCTTGCAATTTCAATTTATTCTTCATGCTGAAACCAAAAGAATATTTTAAGACCATAACCTAATCATGTCAATTGTTTCTCAGTTTTTCAGTGGCTCAGAATAGTGCCAATTGTTTGTCAGAGACATGCCAAATGTTCCTTGATAACTCACATCACTTGCTTCCTGATAATCAGATGGTTTCTCAGCTCTCCCTGCATATTGCTTCCGCATGTCCCAGTCTATTCCCAATGCAGAAATACTTCTTCCTATCAT
Organism: Montemys delectorum; assembly: GCA_019843815.1. Classification (NCBI taxonomy): domain Eukaryota; kingdom Metazoa; phylum Chordata; class Mammalia; order Rodentia; family Muridae; genus Montemys; species Montemys delectorum. The sequence continues at coordinate 26,631 of JADRCD010202773.1, read as the reverse complement.
TCTGTGTAGAATCATCTACTTTCTCATTTAATCTCTTATTAAAATTTACTTCTAAAACAGGTTATTTCTTCAGAGTGCTTACCAGAGGAATCAGTGTACATATATGAACCTTGTTTATGCTTATTTTTTCTCATCAATATGATTCTCGTATAAGTAGATAGCATTAATCTTAAAATACCTCCCTTTACAAATACTATGTAAGCCTGTTTAAGGAGAATACTTAAGAGAAATGGGTGGAAAGAGATTAAGAAGACACACTTAAGAGAGATAACATCACAAGCCAATGTATTTTAAAGGTTGAAGTTTCTCCTTGTTTACACAGCAGCACAGTGAACGCTCTACTTGGAGGCAGATTTCTTGTGCCTTACAAAGACCCAGTTCATTATGGTCTAGGAACTGTGACTTATAAATGAATGGACCTACAAATTGCATTTGTATTTAGACCTATAAAATGGCAGGAACTATGGGGACAGTTGAAGAACTTCTTCAATGTACACACACGGAAAAAAAATGAATTCTGTTAAAACAGAAGAAATGCATCATCCCAAATTGTTGTGCATTTTTCTGTAGAATGTAACAAAGTTTTAGGGGGTCAAGCTGGGTAACGCAGCTGTATGTTTATCAGTACAGAGGGATGCATCTATTAATATTTCTTAAACTATATGTTTGTGATTTACATATTTTAAACAAGAATGTCAAGAAAAAATATCAAATATAATCATCAATAATTGATGATGATGATGATGATGATGATAATAATAATAATAATAATAAATAATATAATTTACATAGGTACTTTGCCTTAAAATATTTACATGCCATGGATGTGGTCGCACAGAAATGTAATTGTCACCTTCACAACTCTGAGGCAGCGGATGTCTGAGGATAGCCAGGATACATAGTGGGGCACTTCATGAAAAAAGAATGGCTGCTTTATTCATTTATTTAGCTACTTGTCAAAGCACTGTTATTATAGTCAGTATCCTCCTTTTTTAAGGGTGTGAAGAAATCTAGACATACTGAGGAAATTTTTCATGTTCAATATAAAAGAAATATAGATTTGATATTTAAACCCACACCATATCTGACATTAGAGCCAGGTTATTAACAATTTTCTACTATCTGTTGCATGATTAGAGATAGGAAGTAGGAACTTTTTAAAAACAAAAATCAAAAAACTCCTGCCCTTCACCAGTCACTACACCCTTGAACAGATAAAGTTTAACCTTATTTTGTAAAACCTTCCTTTCTAAATGAGAGAAAATTAAATTTATAAAATGATCAAAACAAAAAATAAATAATCACAGTTGAGTTCTCTTACCAGTGTTTGTTTTTGTGTTGAAAAAATAAATAAATGCGTGATCAAAGGAGCTTATAGAAGGGATTATTGTAATGTATTGTTCAGGGTACAGTCCACCTTGATCAACAAGTCTCAGAACTAGGTGCTTCTCACAGCTTTGGACACTGCATCTTCTGTTAGGCACCTTCCAATGATGTCTCCTTTTTCTCATTTGCAATCATTTTAGGTTCCCAGACCATGGAATAATCCTGCTAATCTCTTTCATTGATCTTCCTACCTCAGTTATCCTAATGTAGAAAGTTCCAAACAAGCAAGGCCAGAAGCTGATGTCCTAATTGAATCCAAATGCTCTCCAGTTGGCAATCTATATTAACCATCAACCAACTCACAGTAATTTAGTCATTTCCTTTCTGTTTGGGGATTGAATTCTTGCTCCTTTAATTTACTTTGGTACCACCATCAAATCCAAAACATTATAAAGATGTTGAATTTAGAGAATAGACTGTGCTTTCAAATAACCTTTTCAACTAGTAGAATTTTGAAGTGGAAACACGTTAGCCACATTTAAATACCATAAAATCTTTTAATAAACATAAATGTCCAATTTTTGTAATGAGTAAATCAATTACATTTCCAATGATGAGGGTTAGACTTTGATATTTTGAAAGCTACTATAGGGACCCATTTAGAGTTGAGAACAACTGGCACCTGCTACTGTAAGTTTAAGCTTCATTTAAGACTTACTATAATAGGCTTGAAAACTGCATGACAAAGTTCTCAGCATGCAATATTATTTATATAGAGGTTAATGATTATTAATAGTACTAAACTAACAATTTTCCTTGGTATTTCTAGTAGTCTACAATGTAGAAATAGGTTATTCTATTCCAGATCATTCTACTTTCATATACAATATAATTCTTTTAGGATGTATTTGTTGTTATTGTTCTGACAAAAACATTAAAATTATTCTACCTTTGATATCTTATTTTGTTAGTACATAATGAAATATATTGCACAAGAATTGGACTTTTATATACAGTACCTTCTCCTCATTCCTCACACTTTGCTGAGTGTTTGGGGCCATGTGCTAATTCACCCATTTAATTTATTCATTCCTTCAAACTATTATATTTAACAATATGTTTGGATGAATAAACTGAGAGCAGTGACTTGAATAATTTTTCCCAGATATGTATGCAGTTCTGTACCTAAGCCCTAGAGTAAGCATTCTGGAATTCATGTTTTTGACTGTCACACTAAATAAAATAACTAGTCTGGAATAAGTGCTGTTAATAAAATTAACAATTACTGAAGCATACCATATTAACTTAGTTAATTAATAATGTTTATAAATTTTATAGTGATTTCAAATTATTTCAAATTTTCTTTAACTGCTTCTGCTAAAATTGAAATAATAATGCTATTGACAATACAATTCTGACACAAAATAACAAATGAATAGAGTCATTGTTTAACTGCTCTGAATAATTAAATTCAAGCATTATTTTTGAAAAGTACAAAACTGTACTTGGATTTAACATATGCTTGTGTTTCAAGATTCTATTTTTTTTGAACTGTACTTTAAAAACTATAACTTTCCTTCATTCTATAAACTTTGGGCCGTCGAAATTAAAACTGAAAAATAAATGCTTGTGTTTTAGATTTCTTGTTAGAAGGGTAGAAAGTATTATTCATTCACTCATTTTTTTTATTTTTTACTTTTATTTTTATTTGTTTATTTATTTTTTTCTGATCAAGGTCCAAAAACTTTACTTCAGGGATGGCAATATAAGCACAAGCAGGAGAAAGCTTCAATGGAAGAGGAAGATCCCTGGGCAAGGGAGAGGGGAAGAACCCAGGGCAAGGGACCAGGTGGCAACCCTCAGTCACAGGGTTCTCCACATCCACAAATATTCTTACTGTTAGACTACACAAGTTGTCTCAGGGCTGTATGTGTAAGCTAGCAAATTTCCACCAGGCCATGGTTAAGGCCATGGCTTCTGGCATCTTCTCCCTTTTTATTATTTTTAATTGAGGCTTTAAGGAACCGAGGTGATCATGTAGTTGCCTCATCTTAGATGAGTGGGCATTAATGGGAGTGTAGGGAAGAGCACGGACCTGATTCCTCCCATGGGTTGGATTACCAGTCATGGCTCTTGGTATCTTTTGGGGAGGGGAGGAAGAGCCTTAGAAAATCCTTAGGATAAGGTTAAAGAACAGATACCAACCTCCTTGCAAACCAGGTTTGTCTCACAGAGAATTCTGACAATTCAGAGACGGCCCCTGTGGGACCTTCCCCTGGGGTGCTTAGCCTCGCAGCCCGTGCTGGTGCCCATACTGGGTTCATTTTATACAGAACCAGTATGCACAAGTCTGAATCCTAAGCAGCTTGTAATGGAGCATTGCTGAACTTGGCATTGATAATTCTCACTCATTTTTTTTTTTTTAACACTAGAATAATGAACACTCCTGGAGTAGTTTTCTTAACACAACCCGTTTAAGCAACCAATGTATGCACATCTGGAGCTATAAAGGATCAATAAGTGATTCCAATAATTTTCCACCCAGGGGTGTTTCTGATTGCTGTGTCACAATTGCAAGAGGTTCAAACTCATCCAAAACTAAGGTATACTTATGATCATGGAAACCAATAAGGACTGGTTGGGAACAAGCCTCCAGCCATTTCTTGTATATTTCTCACTAGGATTGTCACCAAGGGGACATTGGTTATCCTTGTAATTTTTTTTAAGTAGTGTAAAATCATAGCTAGCCTCTTCTATTCCATTTGCACCATTTAACATATAATTATTGGTAGGTGTATTTCTGAAGTATGTTCCATAAAGACAACTGAAGCAGGATCTGTGAATGATTACCCTCATCTTTAACTTCAGTGGCTTAAGAGACTTGCTGAGAGCAATCCTTTATTTTAATTCTAATATATAATTTTAAAGGCAAAGGCTTGGTAAGATAAGAGCAGTCTCACATCTCTTCTGTTCACTGAATGTTTTATATTTGATTTTTATCAATCTGAGAACTCAGAAGCATGCCATAGATGAAAGCTCTGACTCCACATGTGTTAAACATTTCCCATGCTTTCTGTGGAATGACTTGAGTCCTCTTTAATGGAAATCTCATTCCAATTACCAGCTTCTTTTCATGTAGATACCAGTGGTAATAATTCACAGTGATGGGTGTAGTGAAAAACTTAAAAGAAAAATTAAAAAGTCATGTGATAGAATGAATGTGATGAATGAAAGTGAGTGAATAGAAAGTCACACAAACTGTGAATTTTGAGTTTTAATACCATATGAAAATATCCCAGTTTTGCAAGTAAATGATTACTAGGATCTAGTTTTATTTTCTCTATACTAGCAAAAGAGCTGGGTACTAAATTTCTTGTTTTTAATATTTTTGTGATATTTGGTATTGTAAGATCATAATTATTATCACTGAAGCATGGTACTCCACAGCATGGTACTTAGTATCACTTATCTGGTGCTGAGAATTGGATCCCCAATACATGATAATAGTATTTATGCACTTATGCAAAATTCTTAAAGTTAAGCTAATTAGATATAAATTATCTAAAAAATATATTAAAATAATGTTTATATATTTAAATATTTAGATATAATATTATACATCTAAAATTTATATTATACAACTATAAGATAAATTATAATTATTCACAATATAGTATAAATACTGATAAAATATGATAATATCTTCTAAAAAGATTATATTGTTTTCTTTTTTGTCATTTAATTGCATTTTTATTAGATAATTCTCTTAATTTACATGTCATATGATATCTCCTTTCCCAGTTTCCCCTCCAAAGAAAAAATAAAATAAACATAAAAAAGAACAAAAATGAAAACAAAACAAAACAAAACAAAACAAAAAAAGCCCTGTTCCCTACCCCCCTCCCCACCCGGCTCACCAACCCACTCTCCCCCACTTCCTGACTCTGGCATTCCCCTACACTGGGGCATAGAATCTAACAGAGCCAAGGGCCTCTCCTCCCATTGATGACCGACTTGGACATCCTCTGCTACATATGCTGCTGGAGTCATTAGTCCCACCATGTGTACTCTTTGGTTGGTGGGAGCTCTGAGGGTACTAGTTAGTTCATATTGTTGTTCGTCCTAAGGGCCTGCAAACACTTCGGCTCCTTGGGTCCTTTCTCTAGCACCTTCATTGGGGACCCTGTACTGAGTCCAATGCATGGCAGTGAACCTCTACTTCTGTATTAGTTAGGTACAGTCAGAGCCTCTCAGGAGATAGCTATATTTAGGTTGGCTTGTCCTTCCTTCAGTCTCTGCTCCATAGTTAATCTCTGCAACTCCTTCTGTGGGTATTTGGTTCCCTCTTTTAAGAAGGAATGAAATGTCCACACTTTGGTCGTTCTTCTTCTTGAGTTTCTTATGGTTTGTGGATTGTACTTTGTGTATTCCAATCTTCTGGGTTAATATCCACTTATCAGAGAATGCATACCATGTGTGTTCTTTTATGATTGGGTTACCTCACTCAGGATGATACTCTCCAGATCCATCCATTTCCCTAAGAATTTCATAAATTCATGGTTTTTAATAGCTGAGTAGTACTCCATTGTGTAGATGTACCACAATTTCTGTATCCATTCTTCTGTTGAGGGACATCTGGGTTATTCCCAGTTTCTGGCTATTATGAATAAAGGTGCTCTGAACATGGTGGAGCATGTGTCTTTATTACATGTTGGAGCATTTTTTGGGTATATACCTAGGAGTGGTATAGCTGGGTCCTCTGGTAGAACTATGTCTAATTTCCAGAGGAACTGCCACATTGATTTCCAGAGTGGTTGTACCAGTTTGCAATCCCACAAGCAATGAAGTAGTGTGCCTCTTTCTCCCCAACCTCTCCAGCATCTGCTGTCACCTGAATCTTTTATCCTAGCCAATCTGACTGGTGTGAGGTGGAATCTCAGAGTTGTTTTGATTTGCATTTCCCTAATGACTAAGGATGTTGAACATTTCTTTAGGTGCTTCTCAGCTATTCGGTGTTCATCAGTTGAAAATTCTTTGTTTAGCTCTGTATCCCATTTTTAATAGAGTTATTTTGCTTTCTGGAGTCTAACTTCTTGAGTTTTTTGTATATATTGGATATTAGCCCTCTATCAGATATAAGATTGGTAAAGATCTTTTCCCAGTTTGTTGATTGTCATTTTGTCCTATTGCTTCTTTGTCAAAGATCAAGGGACCAAAGGTGCATGGGTTTATTTCTGGGTCTTCAATTCTGTTCCATTGATCTACCTGCCTGTCACAGTACCAATACCATGCAGTTTTTAATCACAATTGCTCTGTAGTATAGCTTAAGGTCCGGGATTATGATTCCACCAGAGGTTCCTTTATTGTTGAGAATAGTTTTGGCTATCCTGGGTCTTTTGTTGTTCCAGATGAATTTGCAAATTGCTCCATCTAAGTCTAAGGATGTTGAACATATCTTTAGGTGCCTCTCAGCCATTCAGTATTCGTCAGTTGAGACTTCTTTGTTTAGCTCTGTACCCAATTTTTAATAGAGTTATTTGGCTTTCTGGAGTCTAACTTCTTGAGTTCTTTGTATATATTGGATATTAGACCTCTATCAGATATAGGATTGGTAAAGATCTTTTCCCAATTTGTTGGTTGCCATTTTGTCCTATTGACAATTTGCTGATGATTGTCACTTAAGTGACCCTAAACATTATACCAGAGAGCTCCTACACCTGATCAACAACTTGAGTAAAGTAGCTGGATATGAGATTAACTCAAGCAAATCAGCAGCCTTCCTCTACAAAAAGGATAAACAGGCTAAGAAAGAAGTTGGGGAAACAACACCTTTCACAATAGTCACAAATAATATAAAATATCTTGGTGTAACTCTAACTAAGCAAGTAAAAGATCTGTTTGACAAGAACTTCAAGTCTCTGAAGTAGGAAATTGAAGATCTCAGAAGATGAAAAGATCTCCCATGCTCATAGATTGGCAGGATTAATATAGTAAAAATGACCATCTTGCTGAAAGCAATCTACAGATTCAATGCAATCCCCATCAAAATTCCAACTCAGTTCTTCACAGACTTAGAGCAATTTGCAAATTCATCTGGAATAACAAAAAACCCAGGATAGAAAAAACTATTTTCAACACTAAAAGAACCTCTAGTGGAATCACAATCCCAGACCTTAAGCTGTACTACAGAGTGATTGTGATAAAAACTGCATGGTATTGGTGCAGTGACAGGCAGGTAGATCAATGGAACACAACTGAAGACCCAGAAATGAACCCACACACTTGTTGTCACTTGATCTTTGACAAAGGAGCTAAAACCATCCAGTGGAAAAAAGACAGCATTTTCAACAAATGGTGCTGGCTCAACTGGCGGTTAGCATGTAGAGGAATGCAAATCAATCCATTCTTATCTCCTTGTACAAAGTTCAAGTCCAAGTGGATCAAGGACCTCCACATCAAACCAGGTACACTGAAACTAATAGAAAAGAAAGAAGGGAAGAGCCTCAAGCATCTGGGCACAGGGGAAATTTTCCTGAACAGAACACCAATAGCTTCTGCTCTAAGATCAAGACTTGACAAATGGGACCTCATAAGATTATATTGTTTTCTATTGTAAAAATTTGCCCCATGTCAAGTGTTGTAAAACTTCATGTAATCTTTCATTTCCCTACTGGTTGTGGTTAGGATAATGGCAGAGCTCCCATGATACAAATGCAGCAGACCTGGAGACTGTTTCCTTTCAGCATGATGTAGGCAGAAGCCGTAATGGTTAAAATGTCAGCTTGATGGGGTCTAGGATGGTCTAGGAGACAAAGCTCTGGACATGGCTGTGAGGGAGTATCTAGATATTGTGAAGTGACAGTGGAAGAGCTCCCTTGAATGTGTGTGACACCATTCTATCCGCAGAAATACTGAACCTTACAGAACAGAGAGAGTTAGTGGAACTGTAGCATGCACTGCACTCCACTTCTGACTGTAAACAAAGTGACAAGAACCCCAGCACCTTTTCCTGGCACCTTAATTTTTTTCACTGCCACGATGGATTGTACAATCTGGTCTTCAGGCCAAAATACATCTTACCTCTTATTAAGGTTTATTTATTTTTTAATATATTTATGCTTCAGGCTTTCAAATACTTCTCCATATTTAGAAAATTTCTCCATCTTTGATGCCAGGTCTCTTTTTGATCTAAGTTCTCCAGTCAATTTTTTTTTCTCCAATCCTTGACCTATTTTTTTTTCCAGTTTTAAGGACCTACACAAACAGATCAGACCAACTTGGATCCTCCAGGAAAATAACATAAATGTCCCTAACTGTTTTTTGAAGTTCTTTTGAAATGAGACAACATATTCACAAAGTTCACATGGGAATTCCTGTCATTAAACTGACTACTGCATGGTGAATAAGGGACAATAACTCCATTATAATCAGAAACTGGACTAGGAGTTTTCCTTGTGATATCAAAACCTCATTGTATGATTATCATCTAATCACATCATGGCTTTAAAATTACAGAATGCTAAATTTGTAAGGAAAAAGTCCATTTGCTTCAAGATTTTCTTTTTTTTTATTGGATATTTTCTTTATTTACATTTCAAATGTTATCACTTTCCCAGTTCTCCCAAGAAGCCCCCTATCCCATGTTCCCTCTCCTGCTTCTATGAAAGTGTTCTCCCATTCACCCACCCACTCCCACCTCCCCGCCCTTGCATTCCCCTACACTGGGGCACCATGCCTTCACTGGTACAAGGGCCTCTACTCCCACTGATGCCCAACAAAGCCATCCTCTGCTACATATGCGGCTGGAACCATGGGTCCCTCCTCGTGTACACCTTGGTTGTTGGTTTGACTGGGAGCTCTGGGGGATCTGGTAAGGAACTAGAATATATAATTCACAGGACATGTGAGGAATCCACAGGTTTTAATTCCATAATATTTAATATGGATTTCCAAATTTGTTATTAAACAATTGAAACATTTTGATCCTGACACTTTCCTAAGTTCTGATATAAATCTATGTGGAACCAACATATATATGCATATATATATATATATATATATATATATATATATATATATAGTAATTATTACTCTTCAAGTTACATGTGAGAACAAGCAATGTGAGCCTGAATGACACAATGAATGATAAACTAAGAAAATATACATTTAACTTTGTTTTATTGCTAGAAATAGCATATTGACTCATTTTCCAAAATAGAATAAAGTTGTACATTGTTCTTGAATTCTACTGTTTCATTTAAATGAGTCACATGGTCCCTCTCTCTCTCTCTCTCTCTCTCTCTCTCTCTCTCTTACTCTTTCTCCTTGTTTGACAATCATGTTTTATAGAAGTAAACTAAGAGAATAGATTTTTTTTCAGTGCCAAAAAATTAAGCTTCTTTTATTTACATATTTTCATCATGCAAATGTATAAGAGAATTGTCAAGGGAGAAATGTTTCATATTCTGCACTATCCCCAAACCTAGCAGCTGTCTACAGACAGCTGAGCATTAAAATCATCGAAAATAATGCTATCATATTAGAGAAATTTCAGTAAAACAAGGGTACAATCTTGATCAAGGGTATAGAAATTGTTTAGGAATCACAAAACACTAAGAAATAAAAATTGCAATAAATTCTGACTGAAAGAACATTTCTTTGGAAGGACTACATTAGTGCTGAGCAACCACATGCATCTTGAAAACATTCACGTATTTCTCAGTTAGTGCACACTGCAGGGTTATGTATTTTGATGACCTTATTCTCATTGCCTTTCAGATGAGAATTCTGAAGACAAATTAAACCTCCAGACCCAACTATTACTCTTCACCTTTCTCCATTTGTGGATAGTTTTGCATATGGAGCGTAGTCAACAGAGAAAGCTACCATAAAACAAGTGCCACAGACTCTGTGCTGTCTCAGCATTTTCTAATTACCAGATTTTTTTCCTTTTAGCATAATGACTAAGAGGGTATTATTTAAAAAATTTTAAATGTCAGATGGAGATGATGTGCTTACCCTAGGATATTTGTCTATCTACCACTTATTGTCAGTGTTCCCTAAATAAATCTGAGTTTGGAGAAAGGAAGCTGAGGGAGTGTAAGTCAAAAATAGTTCCTTGCTACATATACCGCACATTGACATTATGATGATATAGAGCAATGTTGCTATTTTTTCCTTTTGAATTGAAGGTGACAATGAATAAAGTAGTTTAAATTGAAGCTGAAGAATGTACAATAGATTTCAAAATTATTATACTGATTATAAGTATTCTAAAGAAAATTAGTGGGGTGGCGGAAATGGGGAAATAAAAAAGGGCATTGTAATTTGAGCACAGCTTGAAAGTCAGTAAATGTGCTAAATAGTATTTTGAATACATTACATGATTATCTGAAATGAATACCAACTTTTCAAGTGAAAGGTCTTGTAGCAATGTGCTCTTTTTTTATTACATATTAATGAAATAGGAGTGTCTGTCATTAAGTGTGTATAGTTTGCCACCAGTACAGTACTTATTATTTTTGTTTTTAACTATAATTAATTATTAAGCTGATTAGCATTCCATTATTCTACAGACTTTAAAAAATCCATTCTCAAACAAACCCAGATTACTTTCTAAATAAAAAAAATACTTTTGTGGGTTACTTTTGAAAGGTTGTTTAAAAATGCATTTTTTTTATGAAAATGTTTGATGGCATTTCAGTGTTATTTTATTTTTCTAACCATTATTGCTATATATAGAAATCTATTGCTTTATCTCAGTAAAACAAAATTTGTGCTTCCCATAAATGTTATATATTTACCAAAGCTCTTCAGGTTTATGACATGATCGTATGTTTATGTATATGTATAAATTTATATAATTTTTTCTTAGTTTTGATTGAATCATATTTATACTTGGTTTCTAACCAAACATGTGTCCACAATTATGCAAAGAAATTGAAAATACAAGTGAAAACTGTATTTATGTATGTATATATTTATGTAGTTTGTATTAAATTAGCATATGCAAATAGGCAGAGGAATTATATATGCAGAAAGCTTAAATAGGCACAGTATTTTTGGAAGATATTTTAAATGAAATAATCATACAAATCTAAACTCAATATCCTATGAGTAGATATTTACTGAAAAGATAAGATGAAATTATAATTAAAATTGTATGTGAGTAAAAACATTTATTTGAACTATAATCTCTATGCCAAGGACCCCACCACCGAATCTCTACTCCAGACTTCTTTCAATTCCAGATAGTTTCATTCCATTGCCTATTTAGCACCAATACATGCATATCAGATGGAATTAGCTAGAGATTGGTCATGGTTTATGTAGCCTGCTCATCTTGTGATCTGTCCATTTCATAAATAGGGCATACTTTCTTCAAGCTACTACTTGACATCATACTAGAACTCACTCTTCTTTTTCATTTCATTTCATTACATTCATTCATTCACTCATATATGGGCAAGCATGTCATATTGCACATATGAGGTCAGAAGACAACTTGTGGGTGTTTGCTTCTCTTCATTTGGGTTCTGGGGACATGAATTCATTTTACCATTCTTGGGCAATCAGACACTTGCTGATCTGTCTCACCGGGTCCTTCATTATGTACTTCTAGCACACATTTAATCTAGCAATAAATTCAGAATTTACTGTGTGTCTCATCAGCCACTGGAGTACACTGGTTGTACTTATTACTCACTAATTTTCTTCTAGTGTACCTTCTTCTAGTGTCAATTACATCTATCTCACGATTTGACTCTACAGACTACTTTACCACAGAAGCTACAAACCCCATAGGAAGAACAATGGAATCAGCTAACCTAGACCCTTCAGAGCTCTCACAGACTAAGCCACTAATTGAAGAGAATACACGGGTTGGTCCATGGCCTCCAGCACATATGGAGCAGAGGATTGCCTTGCCTGGCCTCAGTGGGAGAGGATGTAATTATTCCTGTAGAAACTTGATGACCCAGGAAGGAGGGTGCTGGTGGGCATGAGGTTGGGTTGGGTGAGTATATGGGGGAGCACCCTCTCAGAAGCAAAGGGGAGGATGAATGGGATGAAGAACTCAGGGATGGGAATCAGGAAGGGGGACAACATTTGGAATATAAATAAATAAAATTATTTACTTAATAAAAGATTACAAACAATGTACCCTTTCTTGTGATTGAGGAAGTTAGATTAAATAACAATATGCTTAAGTCCTAATACATACTGATTTGAGTGACATGGATAAATATTTTCCCTTTGGTTATTCACATTTTTATTTATTCATATATAAAAAGTAAGGTATCAAAATATAAAACAATTTTAACAATTAACAGGAAAGAAAATAATTTTCTGGCATGTTCTGTAAATTATAATACATACACACACACACACACACACACACACACACACACACACACACACA
>JADRCD010202773.1:0-13876 GCA_019843815.1 Montemys delectorum | reverse complement strand
ACACACACACACACACACACACACACACACACACACACACACACATCGTAGCTTTGTCTATACCTCTTTGAGTTCACAGCTAGTCATAGGCATGCACCAGCCCAGGAGCTATCTCAGATCCACAGATGAAATACATACACACATTAGCTTATTTTTAATATGATTTAGCTCAATGGTTGGGCATTTCTAAGCCCCCTATACCTGGTGTGCCCTTCCCTCAGGTACTCCTGACTAAATACTTTCCAAATCTACCTTTAACTTTGCTGCTCGGTTACATTCTGGGAAACTCATTGGTCTTGTGCCCAAGATGCCTTTGGCCTACCCTTCTGTGAGCTGCTTTCCTTTTCTGCCTACATTTTGGAAGATCTCCCCTGCAGTACTAAGTCTATTAGGGTAGAGAGACAGAATAGTCTCCTCTTTCTCCTAGCCTGTAGGGAAATTGGAAGTCCCGCCTCTTTCTTGCCAGCCATTGGTCACTGGCATCTTTATTGATAGATCAAAAACCAATTGGTGGCAAGGCCCTTCAGCATCAGCAACACAGATTCTGAATCAAAGAACCAGAACAACGCCTCCCAACACACACAGACACACATACACACACACACACAGACGCACACAGACAGACAGATAGACAGACACCCACACCCACACACACAGACAGACAGATAGACAGACACACACACCCACACACACACATTAGATGTCATTAAATTTGTTGTAGTTTTCTTTTTTCCTTTCTTCTACATGTCCCTTCTCCTTTTGGTCCTACTTATTTTCTGTCACATACATCCTTTTACTCTTCTCCCTACTGCAGTTCCTCCTAGTGTTCTCTATTGATATTTTTAGTTTCATAGCCTATTCCTCTTTACAACACTATATACATATATAAACATTGAAATATAAGATCTGTAATACATGGTATATATGCTTTAAATTTTCAGTTAATAATTAAAATTAGGTTCCCACCCCTCTGAAGTTTATTGGAATGTGTGTGGTATGGGGTATTCAAAGATCAAAGCAAAGAACTTTGAAGTTATAGGTAAACATAGTGTCATTACTTATGCATATTCGATAAGTAGATGATATACTTCTGGAACTGCCACCAGCTGCTCATTAATTCATTTATTCTATAAACCAATCACTAAGCTGCTGCCAAAGATATGGATTTAAATGAAATTCATCCTTTTTGTCCAAGGAACTTACTGAAGGATTTATAACAAAGAAATACACAGTCATATTAAGTAGAGAGTGGTATGTGTAACACATGGGGAACATTAAGGAAGGTGGAGCTATGAAAATCCATATTAGAAACACTTAATCCATTTGGGATGTAAACCTTAGCAATGGATATGGGTAAGGATTTCTATGGAAGGTGACATTTCAATGCAGTAAATAGAAATTTACTGAGGAATTAGAGAGGTCAAGACTAAGGACAGGGAAATCTGTGGACCTTGGAGACAAGCAAAGTTCATTTAGAAGTCACATCTTAGAGAAATCCCATCTGGAAATAGATTTGCAGTGGGTTAAAAACTGCAGAGCAAGGAAGCTGCGAGGAAAAACATAGTGGGGAAGAATAAAGCTTGCAAGTTTCTCATTTACTATTAGGTAAATTGTGAGGATCATTTGTAACATAATATAAATGGTTTACTTTGAATTAAACTAAATATAATATAGACAAAAGCGCCAGAGAAAGTTGATATCCACTATATCGGTTTTACAATTCACCCACCCTCCAAAAAAATCACACAAGAGTGAAAACATATTAATTTCCAGCTTATTATTGAAATAGTTAACTTGTCTTATAGTAATTTTGAAATAACTATTTGTAAGCTTATTAGGAACCATTACATCTAAACTTGATATCTTAGTAATCTTCACAATTACACTCAACCCACGTGTGAAGAACATGACTAGCTAATAAAGCATTGTGGCACTGAGGGGAAAATGCACATTGCCTGCACACAGTATGGTGCATACTAAACAAGACATTTATATTTAGAATTAATCAGACTCTTAGCAAAACACACTGATTGTTTATTCAACCTGATGCCGCAAATTATCTCTTTCCATCGTCTTTGAAATCAGTCTCTCTAATGATCAAGAGTAATTAGGTTTTGCTGAACTTCCCATATGAAATTTAAGGATGATAAAACAAAGGGTTGGCTTCATTGCAATTCAGTTCGTAATTATTTAGTTGATACTGTAAATATATGATGGGTAAAAAGAGAATGTTTTACTTCAAGTTACTGTCAGTAGTTTCCTTCTGCAAATATAAAAGAAAGTCTATAATTCTATCAGTTTTTGAGAAATTGTTTCCATATGTATCCCTTAATTGGCCTTGGAATCATTGTCCTCATGCATCACACTCTTGGTGGGACTACAAGTCTATACCATCTTTTTACTAGCATAATTCTACTTTCAAGGCCTATGTTACTTTAAGTTATACAATAAATAAAAAGAATTGAAGGCCACTGATGAGAAAATACAACCCATGTCCTGGATGATACAGAAATAGCTATGAAAATTATGTCTGAGTTTCATTTTAGGGCAGAGGTGCAACCATGTTGAGTTGAAGTAGAAGGCTATCTACTGGGGTGTGTCATTATATAACAGGAACAAACCTTGACAGAAAACTGAAACACTCCTTAACAGTGAATGTCATATAGACTCAGTAATCATTGAATGTGATTGAAATATAAATAGATGTGGCTATTGAGTCTTGCTTCCTTTATTGTCTTTGGCTACTGAAATCTAATGACATTAGATTCTACTATTTAAGATTTATTTATTTTTATTTATTTGTATGTCTGTCTGACGGTCTGACATGCATTGATGGATGTTCACTATAAAGGAGTGTTTAATCAGCTGGTGCTGAAGTTGTAGTAGTTGTAGTTCATCCTATCAGGATGATAGATTTGAACTTAGGTCTTCCAGAAAAGCAACAAGTGCCAACAAATGTTCCATCCCTGTATCTCCTAAAAGTTTCAGCCAAACTTGCTGCTGTTAATGCTGTTGTGTTGTTGTTGCTCAGTGTTGAATTAAAGATAGAATAGGAATTAGACAAGAATACTACGCTGAGGAATTTATACACAGTCCTTAACTTTGGATTGTAAAGAACACTGCTGAGAATAAAAATCAAACAAGATTTTCTCATCTTTTGGTATATGTCAACTATTAGGGATGTAGGTTCATAGACTTCCCTTGTTCAAAAATGTAGTTTAAATGAAACATACAAAATGATGTTGAGTAATGTGATCTCAGAAATGGAAAACAATACATCAGTACACAAGGACAATTAAGTATATAACATTTTTTTTTTTAATGTGAGGACACTGTCACATATAGACCAGAAGAGGGCGTTGGATCCCATTACCAATGGTTGTGAGCCAGTATGTGTATGCTGGGAATTGAACTCAGCATCTCTGGAAGAGCATTTAGTACTTTTAACCACTCAGCCATCTCAACCATTTGGACTGAGCATGGAGACCCCAATTGAGGAATTAGGGGAAGGACTGAAGCTGCTGAAGGGGTTTGCAATGACACAGAAAGAACGAACCAGACCCCCTACAGAGCTCTCAGGGACTAAACCACTAACCAAAAAGTACACATGGAGGGACCCATGGCTTCAGCTGCATATATAACAGAGGATAGCTTTGATGAGCATCAATGAGAGACAAGGTCCTTGGGAATGCCAGAGCGGTGAGGCTGCAGTGGGTGGGTGGATGGGGCAGCACCCTTATAGAATCAAGGGGGAGGGAGGATGATGTGGGGGTTTTCAGAAAGGAAACAGGGAAGGGGGATAATATTTGAAATGTAAATAAATAAAATAACCATTTTTTTTAAAAAGTATAAACTGGTGAATCCAGGTTGTAATATTAAAAAAAAAAGAAAAGTATATAATTTTTTGTAAATTCTTTTAGTAATGATTAGTATCTTTTGTGTAAAATATAATTCATAGTCTGTTAAAATTATATATAATTACATATATGTGAAATGAATTAAAACTAATAATTAGAAATATTTAAAAAATTAAAAGTCAATAATTAAGAGTTGACATGTTGGTTCAGTGTATAAGAGTGATTACTATTGAGCCTGATGTTCTGAGTTGGATCCTGGGGACCCACATGTCAGATGGAAAACACAGCCTCCACAAATTGTTTTCTAACCTCCATATGTGTGCCCACATACATACATACATACATATACATACACACACACACACACACACACACACACACACACACGAATAGCTGTAATATTAATATTAAAGACAGATAGGAATTATTTTGGAGTTGGTCCATACATACAGATTCTTGTTTTACTTTATCTATGTAGTAGGAAATAATTCATAAACATGAATCTGTAAATTCATTTATCCAAGTCCAAATAATGCTCCATACACTCAAGATGTAGACTATTCTACATGATATGATCATGGTTAAAATGAGTATAGAAAGGGATCTGAATCTGGACTTACAATACAGGATAGACTTGTTCAAGCATTAGAAAGAACTGTGTTGCTACCAGGATCAAAACTGGTACAATTATTCTGACAGGGCTTAGTATAGTATGTGTGAGTAGAAGATCTGTGCATTGGCCATGAGGCAATTGGTTAATTGGGTATCATAAAAATGAACAATGTGTAAAATGAATTTATCCACTTTTTAAAATAGTACTTCCATAGGATAATAATGATGGCGGTGCCAAACTTGTAAAAATATGAACAGAAAATAATTGTATATTAACCTGACATGCAATTATCAATAAAGATAAATCTGGCAGGTATACCATGTAAGATGACAGAATATAAGCAAAATGTATGCCATGATGCATTCTATGAATTTAAATACATAAAAAAATTGAGCATGTGGTCATTACAGTTATTCTATTCAAATGTCCTCTAAGGAAAGGCATTTGCAACACCTGAGGTAAGGTGAACAGATTAATTACAAAATGTCTGGTGTCAGATGCTGTCTTTACAGCAAACAGCCACTTTGCTCTAGACCTCTAGTTGAGTGATAGACATTGTCTATTATTTAGATTCCCCGCCACTAGGCCAGAGTAGAAAGTCTCAAATGGGCCATTTATAGATCAGGAACTCCTGTTGTGGTTGGTTGAAGTTGGCAAGATTTATTTAGATCACAGCTGAATTTCTCTCTGCCCACATCTGCTTCCTTCCCATCCCTTCCCTGCATAGGCCATATCTAATAAATATTCCGTCAAATCAGTTCTTCCTCAGAGTCTATTGTCTTGAGAACCTAACCAGTGACAAGGGACACTAGGGGAAGGATTGTGACTGTGAATCAAAGTGCATAGGATAAAAGTAAAGAGTAGCTAATCTACATGTAAACAAAAGAAGCTGTAGGCAACAATTAACAGGGATATGGTACAATTAATAATTATTTTAAATCAAAGATCCTGCTGCAATTTTAATGTTTGATGGCTCTGAAAGACATGGTCCTTAAGGCTCGGTCCTCCAATCAATTCTATTGTCCTGTGATGTGGGCCTTCAGAAGGCATAGTCTTGTTAGAGGAACCTAGGTCATTTGGAGCATGCCCATGAAGGCCTACTATTCCTTAGTCAACTTTCAGATGACTAATGTACCTAGCCACATGCATGTGCTATGATGTAGTATCTTTTCAGAAGTTCTAAACTGTGAACTAGAACCTCCTAAGAGTACAAGTGAGAAAAAGTCTTCTTTTCCAAGTTCATCACTGAGGTTTTATGACAAAACTGACTCACCCAGACCTAGAATGGAAAGCTTTTATCATTAGAGTTAGTCTCAACTGATAAGTATGAAGTCTTTATGAACAGTTCATGTGGTTTCATCACTAAAATTAAATATGTTGTTAATAACATTATATTTTATAAAAGGAGGTTCTTAGAATTAATATATAGGAGGAAATGCCCAGCTTCTTCATAATAATGTGTTCTTCCCCAATGACTGGTTTGTAATCTATCATTGTTAAGTGTAAATCTAATAATTTATGAGAGACAATTAAAGATTGGTGGAAGATGTCAGTGTAAAATATGAAAAAGAAGCTAGAGAGATAGCCAAGATATTAGGGGTGTTTTCTACCCTTCCAGAGGACCAGAATTATCTCCCAGCATCCTCTAAAGCAACTCACAATGGCCTGTATGTAGATTCAGTTCCAAGAGATATAACACCTTCCCCTGGACTCTTTAAGATAACAAATAATTTGTCTAGTTATGTATATTTAAAAAAAAAGACTTCCATTACCAATTGTTTCCATCTCTATGAAGAGTTTTAAAAGTTGAAACTTCTTTTAGCTATTAATACTTGAACTTCTCAGTTACAAAAATAAGCAACACGAAACAGTCAGGTATATTTATGAAAATCTGGAATTTACATTGCGGAGTTGTTTGAGCTTGCTTAGTACTGATTTTGCTTACTCTTTGCCCTCTGGCTGAACCAGATACTTCAGTCCTCTTTCTATTCTATTGCTGTTTTCTGTAAACTGAATTATTGGTGAGATGTAGCTTTTGGCGATCTTTTAGTTTGTCTGTGTTTTTTCAATAACAAGTCACGTAGAAATCATTCAATTCAATGATTTTATTTACTCCATTCTCCTGTTGCTCTTGACAGAGCTCTTGGAATAAAATATTATTTTATATATATTTTAAATTACATTACATAATTTTTAAAATTACATTCTTATGTTTAATTATATTATCTATGTGCTGATTGGCTTTCATTAAATTGAGCTATACCCAAACTTACCTGAAGACTGACTGAGGAAATGCCTCCACCAGCTTTCAGGTGCACACATCATAGATTTTTTTTTTACTTTTTCTTTCTTCTTTTTCTTCCTTCCTTTCTTCCTTCTTTCCTTCCTTCCTTCCTTCCTTCCTTCCTTCCTTCCTTCCTTCCTTCCTTCCTTCCTTCCCTTCCTTCCTTCTTTCTTTCTTTCTTTTTCTTTTTTTGGAGGAGGTAACATTGCCAACCCTGGGCAGGGAATACCCTTAGTAGTATAAGGCAGTTTGAGCAAGCCTTGAGGAGAAACCTGTAAGCAGCTTCCTCCTCGTTGGTGGACTGTTGCTAGAAATGCCAGATAAAATAAATCCTTTTCCTCCAAATTTTATTTGGTCATGGAATTTTACTAAGTAATACAAATCATAAAAAGACAGTTTAGGAAATTATTGTCCAGCCTAAGTTTGAAGAACTATTCTAGTTTTTTGTTTGTTTCTAGGTTCAAAAATCTATACTTAAATCATAGAAAAATCCCGAGGTTTTTTTTCTTTGTCCCTCTGCCTGCATTTATCTGTCTCTCTATTTAAGTCTGTCTTTATCTGTACATTTGGGTGTATCTCATGTATATATGTCTCTGTGTATCTAGTCTCTCTCTCTCTCTCTCTCTCTCTCTCTCTCTCTCTCTCTGTGTGTGTGTATATGTCTCTCTCTGTCTCTGTGTCTCTGTCTTTCTGTCTATCTCTGTTTCTCTATGTCTCTTTTTGTCTCTTTCTTGAAAACAAACACTTCAGATTAATTTTTTAATTTATTGATTATTTTGTAATTTATTCATAATACAATATTATTAATCAAAGTTACTCTTCTTGACCATTTTTCTCTCCTTCCTTCTCCAACAAATGCCATCTTCTCAACTCCACTCCTACTTTAAACTCATTATGGGCAGAGTGCCAGATGGGAGTTGATGTACTTGGGCAAGGGTAATGTAGCAGGAACTTCAGTCCTGAACAGTATGACTGGCTTCCCCTGCAACTTTTATCTAGTTCACCCGCTAGAGGTGAAATAATATGAGTCCACTGAGTATATATGGTAGGACATTGATAAGCACTGGCTTATGTAGAATTGTTCAGGTAGGCGTCACTAGTGCAAGTTCACAGGTGTAACAGCTATGTTACATCCAGAGAAGCACATTTTACAAAGCTCCTCATCTTCTAACATCTGTTTCCTGCCTATCTCTTCCATAATATTCTTTTGAGCTGTGACATAATTGTCTAGTTTAAGGATAAATGTCACAACTGTCACTTATGTTCATTCCATGGCATACTTATTTATCATGCAACCAAGTATGTGTTGACTTCAATAATCAGATCTTATCATCTAGTTCTGGTGTCCAACCAAGAGGAATGGTGAGGGCTGGCATTATTTTGGTGTCCTCTGGAATCACCCTGAAGAAAACTTCATAATTAGGTATCCCCCAATAATACTATTATTTTTTGTTTAATAACCCATAGATTTATGAGGAGTATTGTCCAGTCAATCTTTTATTTTTAATATTCTATTTTTAATTAGCTTAGAAGACAATGAGTTAACACATCTTTTCATAAATCTTTTTTGTATTGCTTAGCCTGTCCCCACCCTTCTCTCTTGAACCCATTACTCTGTCTGAATGTAAACTTGCCTACCCACAGCTTTCATTCTCCAATTTCACATTATCAATATTTTACTATGCTTTTTTCCTTTAGATATCTTCTTTTCCCCCAATAACTTTTTGGTCTCTATGGTTACTCCAGGATAAACACACAAATCTAAAAGTTCAATGATACCACCATATGAGAGAGCATGATGTTCGTATTTTTGTGCTTGAATTAACTAAATCTATATAATAATTTTTAGTCTCATATACTTATCTATGCCATTATGATTTCACTTTTTCTTTGCAGTTCAATAAAATTATCTTGTGTTTATATATGTTCTGTATCTTCATTATCTACTCATCAGTTAATAGACACCTAAGCTGATTTTATTGCTTAGCTCTTGTAAATACACAACCAGTGAATGTGGATATATAAGCAGCACTGTAGTAGTATCCATACCCTTTTGGAATATTCTCAGGAGTGGTATTGTTAAATCATATGGTAAATTTATTTCTATCTTTCTTAGAAACCTTCATACTGATTTCCATAGTGGTTGCGTGATCTTATACTCCCATAGATAGTGATAAAATATTCTTTCCGCACTGCCAGGGGTGACATAGAATATCAGTGTCATTTTAATTTGAATTTTCCTGTTAACATGTAAGTTGAAATTTTTACTGTTTATCAGCTATTAATATGTCTTTGGTTTGAAAATCTCGACTCAGTTGCAAAGCATATTTTAACTGAATCATGTGTTTATAGTACTCAGTTATTACAGACAGCAACAACTCTTTAAAGTCACAACTTCCTCCAGTTAATTATATTCATACTTTGTCCAAATCAATCCTTCTTATTTGATTTCTAATTCTATTCTCTTGACCTATGGGTGCATCTTAGTACTACATTGTCTGAGATATTTAATTTACATTTGGTCTTAAAACTTAGAGTTGGGAGACTTGTAAAGAAGGGATTGTCAATTTGATATTTTCATGGATTTCTGATAAAACTATATAAAGAGATTATGAGATATTAAAAGTGATTGTCTTGACCATGAATATCAGCTTTAAAATTTATTACCTTAAAATGTGTCATGCTTAATACTTAAGCCTTTTAATTTATGAGGGCCATCTTCAATATATTCCAATAGTTTTCAGTGTATATAGTAATATTCTTTAAAGTATTACTATACTGCTACTCCATTTTAGTCTTGATATTCTTTAGTAAATTAATTTTGCGTATTATCTTGATTTGATTTTATTAAATATATACTTTCATTAACTTCATAATCAGAATGTCCATTAATATTGTATAAAAAGACTGTGTCTGTGTGTGTTAGAAGAGAGAGGAACAGAAGTAGGGAAAAGAGAATTCAATTTGACCTTATTATTTTTCCATTGTTGATTTTATTTGCTTCTAACCAGGTTAGAATATTAATCTTTTTCTTGTTTCAGATCAAGATGATTAGGTTGTGTGGTTGGAGAGTTTTTTCTTCTTTAACTTTGGTATGTATAGCTATACATTCCCTTCTTGCACAGACTTTACCTGAACTCCATACACTCCAAAATTTTTCATCATTATCACACTACTTCCATATGTGTCCTTTTTCTTATGTGTGTCCTTCTTAAATCCGTGATTGCTCAGTGTGAGATATTAATATTCTACAGATGTATGAAAATCATAAGACCTAACAGTTTAAGAAAAGTATTATTTGCTTTAACAATTCTAGGAGTTCCAGGGATGAGAGCACATGTCATCTGGGACTCTTGTTAATTCCAAGGTGCTGAAATGGTTTGTATTCATTAGTTGTTCCGCTTTGCTATTGTTTGGGAAAATTTATCACTTTGCCCTTCTGAATGTCAATTCCCAAAACTCTTTTGCTCTTTACAAAGAACTTTAGGTTAGAATAATATTGTTCTCACTTTCCAAACAGCAGAATTAGTGTTCAAGAATGAAATCATTCTCTCAAGATTGTGGAGCTTGTTTATAATATAGCTAGAATTTAACCCCAGGTTTTTCTTCTTTTTCCAAGTACTTTATTTTTTTCACTATATTGTGGCCTGTGCTTTTATTTTCCGGCTACTATCATTTTGGTTTTTCATCATGAAATGACTTCTGGAATCTTTAGCCTTTGATTTCACAGATGAGGGACCTATAGCTTGAAGCTTGTCAGGTTTAATATGTGACATTTCAGTATTCTGCTCCTGACTGCCATCAGGTAATAAGTAGACATGTTCTTTATAGGCTTGTTATATCATAAGTATACATTTGTTCCATACATAATGTTCCATACATTAGTTTTGTCTCAATATAGGGCCACACATTTCATCCACCTAAAAGGTCAAGGGTCTTTTGAGCTATGTTAACCAAGTATTGGCTTTCTACTATTGCTAGTGGTGAAAGGCTGTGGAGATAAAAGACATGGAGTGACTAGACTAAAACTTCTACCTAGTGTTCCCAGGTTCCTGTCACTGACAGAGAAAGACTCTAGAGATAAGAAGCAGTAAATAGCACACAGGGCATATTTAAAAGGTAAAAATCACCCAGGGATTGTTACATGAAGACTTTCTTGGGATATGGAAATCACTGGAGACTGGAAATATCACTTGGACAACGTTTGGTTACTGTGTAAACATGAATGGAGGGGAGAATTATTCATGAATTAACTTAGAGAAAGCATAAGGAATGCCAGGAATGTATAAGAATTTTCCTAGATCGGGGTTATTCCCTTTTGCTACTTTTATAGGGAATTTCAGATGTGACCATGCAGCTAGTCCATTTTGTCAACAGCCATTTTTGTAAGACTAATCACAAAGAGGCCAATATATCGAAGCAACGGCAGCTGTGTCATGCTCTTCAGTACTTGTTCCTGGTGGTGTCATACGTCTTTGAATGGTCATGTGATGCTCTGTTGTATTGTGGCTCTGAGGTTGTAACACCTCTAGATACCATACTTTATTTACTGTGTTTTTACAGGTTATCCCACTCTTACCTTATAAGAAAAGGGACACATATTCAGCAACTTAGAGTTATAGCTAGTTATCAACTCAGCCTCAGGATTTTGATAGATCAAAATCCAGGTTTGAAATGGCCTATCATTTAAGGTCTAACATCATCAAAACCGAACCATTGACATGATCCATTCCCATTTACAACAGTGGAGTGCTTCCCACACATATTGAAGTATGACAGCATTTACTTACCGGCTCTGAATCTCATTCTCTCCCTGCTTCCAAGGTATGCTGTCTGTTGGGAGCTGCCTGAGAGTAAACTCAGTTCCTGCCTCTTTCAGCTTACAAAAGAATTTCCACTTCATCTTGCTAAGCAAAGGCTTGGATATGCATTCTTTCTGAAAGCCATGTTAAATCTTCATCTCTAGTTCAGTGCTAGTAAGAAGTGTGGTTTGGAAAGCTGATTAAGCTCAGAGCAGACACTAAACCCAAAATTTGATTTTGAATGTGTCAGTTTCTGAAACTGGAAGAAATATATTGAAACAAATTCTTTTTCTGTTATTTTCTTAACTCATCTCAGTTTATAGCAGGGAAAAAGGACTCAAACACTTTCTTATGCTTTGGATTTTTCTCAGAGCTAAATTCCTGCCTCACTTAAGTAGGTCAGGCTCAACCTATGTAACATCATATTCCTGAAATCAACGGCTTCAGGGCTTTAGGTACATCTGAAATTTTCTTTTACAGATAGACTGCCAATGGAATAAATGCGGAGAAAATAGGAATGAAATATTTAAGGAATACACAGGGTATGCCATTTTGATATTGTGTCTAACATGGGATATAGGACTGCATTCTTTTGAAACTTTTAATTCTTTTCACAAGGGACAATGCCTGTATATATTCAGCAAAAGTATTCCATGGCAGGTGTGCATGTGGTATATATTGTTGTCACTAGGTAGGCAAGACACACTTTACTGGTTCAGTCTGGATTGGCTGTCAGAATAATGGATAGAATTTGCAACCAAAAGAGACATTAAAATGAAACAAAATAAAAGCTATCTCTGTATTTACTTTTCTCACTGTAATTCTCCGATCAAAGTAAAAAAAGAGTAATTCATATTAGTTTTAAAAACTCACCTATTTAGTAAATAAATACAAGTTCCATCCATCATTCGAGTAACTTTATTTGTAAACATTACTTTTTCATAAAATTGCAATTAGTTTAAAAAACTCACATATTTGGTAAATGAGTACAAATTTCATCTTCCACTCCAGTAACTTTATTTTATAAACATTATTTTTTCATAAAGTTGCCATTAGCTTTACTGAGATGTACTTCTGTTAGAGGCCAGTTAAGAGTAATGCACTAAGTCCTATGGAATACATAGGCATGGGGCAATTGACTTTCCAAAAGTTCCCAGTAAGTTATTATGTCTAATTAAATAATATAGCAGAGCTGTAAGTTTGACTTTAATAGGACCAATTTCTTTATAAAGGTATTGAAATAAATGAATACTTCCAGGGAGAAGTGAAAGACCATACTGCAGAGGATTATTTCTTCTGTAATCATAAGAAAATGGAATTAGAAATCCACAGACAGCTGAATGGGATGTCCTGTTTGTTGCTAAATTTTATGACTATGCTAACAACATCAATTATAATGCAGTCTTTTTGTTTAAGTTATAGATTTCTATTGATCCAGAAGAAAGATGTTACCAAAATGACTTACAAAACTAACTGTTCTGAAATATGAATTCCATTCTGAAGGCACTTCTTTCTAACTAAGTATGCATCAAACCAAGTTGTTTTCAATACTAAAGCATTGTTCTTAAATAATATCTAAATGAGTGCAGGCCAAGCAATAATAGCTGAAGGATCTGTGGTCACCTAGAGAATAACAGTGAGAATCTACTTGTAATCCTACCTTGCCTAGGGCTGGACTCTAGACTTGACTTAATATAGACATTTTGTTCTACTGATTAGTCTAATTCAGCCATGACCTTATCTAAGTTGACCACTGAAAGATCACATCTCTTGATCTTAAATAAGGAACATCTTAATTCTTTTTAATCTATGTTACTTCAAAAAAGTCTCTTTCTAAGGATAATGTTAAACTATTGAGGTCATACAAAATCAATAGTGAAGCCTTTAAAATATATGATATCTTGGAGGCAATCTACAACTCAGTATGATTGTGGGTAATATAGTATGGGATAAAAACTTTTATGCCTTATTAAGATAATTAGGTTAAACTACTGTATGCATCCAATATTTATCTACTGCATTTTCTCTTATAACATTTTAAAAAATAGTTACCCTCATGGAATTTCAAGTTTTCTTTCTCAGTCTCCCAGTTATACCATTCTTTACTTCCTTAATCAATGCTTGACCATGCCTGCAACTAGCAAGTATTTTAGCAGATAAAAAGTGCTTTGCTCATTAGTTGGTTGCTATATTTAAAAAACAAACTTCTAAAAAACCAATTTAACCAAACTTTGACACTGAAACTAATGACAGAACTCTGCTCTCTGAAAGTGTTCATAATTCATCAAATTGGTCAAGTATTTAAATATAGCTATTAAAG
>JADRCD010202772.1:0-27190 GCA_019843815.1 Montemys delectorum | reverse complement strand
AAAAAAAACTGAGAAGGTGTTAAAATTTTTCCTGGAATCTCATAGCTAGTAGGAGACAAAGTTGAGGCTTGCCTTGTTGGCAAGTATATGACTTATATGATATGACCACCATAAAGGCCAATAACTTTTTTATTATTTTAAGTCAATTTTAATAAAAACCTTCCAGACAGAGCATCTATTTACACGTATCTTGAAATAAAGAACAGGAAAATGTATTGACACTCCATCCTTCCTATTCTTTAGTTACTGAACAAAAACAGTGGTTTTCTTCCAGCACTGGCTGTCATACTTTTATCCCAATTTAATTCACTCAGCTTTACAACTGAACTCCTGTCCTCCAGGCCTTCACAGGGAGTGATGGCAAGGAGGAGACAGAGAAACCACTGTAGTCTGTCTGTACTGTTTCTTTTGTTATAGCAATTGGTGTTTGTTTGAGACAAGATTTCCCTATGTAGCCCAGGCAGGCCTTGAACTAGTGATCCATCTGCCTCGGCCCCCTGAGGGCTGGGATCCCAGGCACACACCGCTACATTTCACTGCACTGCATTCTTTTCACTGACTTGCTCCCCCACCCCCGAGCGAGGCACATGCACAAATGCATAAAGTTGGGCTTGCAGATTGCCATAGAGTCTCTCGTTTTCAGACATTACCCACAGTGCTTCTGACTTCTGGAACAAGCATGTTCCAACATGAAAGCATGGTCGTGGCTCCTGAGACTCTTCCGTTCTTGCTGGAAATCCTCTTGGATGGAGTCCTAGTGCCAGTGGCTTCATCTCAGTCATGTGTGCAAGGCAGACTGAGTTTCTATGCTCTGTAAGAAACCAGGTACTTTGCCCTCCCTCCCTCATTCTCCCCCTCCCCCAATTTCCTTATTTTCAGTCTGCCTTAAGTACAAACCTGGTTTTCTTCAAATGGCAACAACAACTTCCTGCTAAAATATTATTTGATTGTGAGCTTACAAATACATTCTGTGATCAAATTTAAAATGTGCCATGTCGCGTATGCCCTAGAAAATAATATTTAGCCAGTTCTTGATTCAGAATTGTTCTTGTGAATGTACAACATTTGAGTTTCATAATACAGTTCCAAGACTAGAATTTGTATAATAACTCTAGACTCATCATTTCCTGGCTCCTAACATGTCCCCAGCTATCTTGAGCCATTCTCTTTATTTGCTTGTTTTAGCCCATGCTTGCCATCCAAAGAGCAGGAGAACTTGACTCCTTTCCAGGCTTATAGAAAGGCCTGGTCAAGAAGAGTCAGGAAGTCTGCTAGAGGCACAAAGGGCTTTTTCTGTGGCAGCGGTTCTTGAGTGGAGTTGTGACCACTTACACTTTGCAGACTGGAAGATATAAAACCAGTAAGAGGGAAGCTATGCTCTTTAGTAAGCCCATGACATCTCTAAGGACAAAGGGCACCTTGGTTTACTGACAATAGCCATGACTCCTGAAAGCCACTGTCTCCTTGAGACCTTTCTTTTGAAGGACACTCACATTTCTGGTGATCTATGATACCTTGGCAGAGCAAAAACAACATGGCTGAAAAGGACAAGAACGTAACATATAGCCATGACTACTTACCCTGAAGTGTGATTTCTGCCAGCAGACTGTAGTCTGTGTGGGTAATGCCAGGTCTGGGAAATGTCTCTTACGCTTCTCTTTGCTTGGCTTATCTTTTCTGCTGCAAGTGCATCACTGGCCCTGCCCTCAAGTGCTTTGCATTCGTATTAGAGGCCAGATTTTCACTTAGGATTCCATAGTGAATTCTGTGACTTCAGTGTCTAAAACACCATGACTAAAGTTAAATATCCTCCCAGCCAACGATTTGTGGCCCAAATTCCTCCAAATTATATTCCGTCATGAGCATACTCTCCTGATACTCAGTTAATTAAATACAAGACCAAACTAAAATCATTTTTGGCATGCTGTCCAAAATGCAATTGATTGGTGTCCAATTATCTCATTAAAACAGATATATTTATTTAGTAACTGAAGTATATCTTTCAGTTAATGTACACAGGCAATATCAAATTGCTTTGATCAAAACTGTGCTCTTGATGAGAACATTATCCAGGCTTTATACGGTCACAGAGAGGAGCTAGTAACAACTGTCCTCCTAGTTTACAGGCCCACCGCCTCCTCTCATCCTTGATGGTGTAAAAGTGGCAAGGCTCAATCAATCTCTTCTTCAAGTACCAGACAAGCCTCAGAATCATTTCCTAAGGACAAGCCCAGCTTCCTGTACCCTGCTCTCATACAGTGGTCAAATGACTATCACTCCAGGTAGGCAGCTACTCACATTTTATTAAATAGAATTAACTCAATTGCCATCAATTTGCACCCCACCCAACACAAAGAACAAAGTTCCATGTCAACTGATACATTGACATGCAAGCCTCTGTCTAATACTATTAACACCAAACTGTCAACTGGCCAATTTCTGTCAAAATCTCAGATAAAAAGGAAAAAAACAAAAAAAAAAAAGGTGACGTTGATAGACAGTTACTTAAAAATACATATGTTTTAACACATGCTCCAGTGATGCTTAAAGCCTAGTGTTTGCTCAAACTCAACACGAGATTCACAAAGCTGGACCAGGCAATGTTTGCTTTCCCAGCACTCTACTGCATGGTGATGAGCCCTTTGCTTTGATCAAGAGACACTAGAAGAAAAACCCTAGAGAGCAGATGGCACATTTACTTCAGGAATATGGCTTGAAGGCATTGCTCTCTTCGTCTCTCAATGTCTCCCTGGCGACCCTACTGTACGATGCACCTTGGAATCCACGCAAACATAATCTACAGCCATCCGGAGAGACATAAGCTGTGTCAAAATCATGATGTCACTTGTTCTGGGCTGCAATAATGGGCAATAATGCTCCAGTCCAGGTAGCAATATGATGACGCCCGATGGAGCTCCTTAACTTCGGACTTTATAGATCTATTAAAAAGGCCAGGGGGAGCGATATACTTTATTCTATGCAGTAAACACGAGCCTCACTTAGGTATGATGACTCGTAACTCTGGACAATGGAGTTGTGCTGTCCCTTACCAGACCCAAATCTAAGGCCAGTGGGGGCTCTCAGAACAGGTTGTTTTTCTTTTCCTCTTGCCTTGCTCCATTCCTGCTAACATGTTGTTCTTACCCCATTCATGTCCGACTTGAAACGTTTTGGTAAAGAGCACTACCTATGAAGAAGAGTCTACTGTGCATCTACTGTGCCTTGCTCAAGTCACCAGTAGCCGTCAGTCTTGCTGCATCCCTACATGCCAAAATCATCTGAAGCAGGGGGATGATAGATAGGCTGCCTTTCTTCTCTCAATGGCTCCAAGCCACACCTGCCACTAAGGCTGGTTCTGCTTATCCAACTGAGGGTTCAATCCCACCTTGTTTGCATTGAAAAGCAACATGCTGGTCAGTGTCCCTGGCTCCCTCAGCAGTGAACAGCTCAGCAAGGCCCCAGCAGAACAGCTCTCCTCAGGGCTTTTGACTCACTTCTAGCCCCACCAACCATCACCACACCACCTGTCTCAGACCACTCTGTGATCTCAGGCAAGGGGAGTAACTTCACTGTGTCCCGACTTCTCCATCTACAAACAACTCTAACTGTGGTAAGTCTGTAGGAAGGACTGCAAAGTTCGGTTTCTGGGAAGGGGGATGGGAGGGCAGGGAGAAGAGGAGACAGCAAGACAGATCTGCATCCTTTCAATAAGAATGAAAAGCCATACCTCTGGTTTTTCTTTTTTTTCTCCTTTGCACCTCAGCACACTTGGAGATACATTCAATATTCACTTTGAATAGGAAAGCAGACGCAATCTTCTTGCCCCCAGAATTTTGAATGTTTGTTTCTCCTGCATCTCTTGTGCCCACCTTCGATTATTTTTGGATCCTCATTTTTACATTGTATTTATAGGTCATTATTCTGTGTGGACTTTTTTTATAATGTGGGTTTGAGCTCTGCCTGAGGTTTGAAGAACGTCTCAAATCTTTTGTGGAATGGAATGTGGTATGTATAAATGTGTCTATATGCTGTCCGGAAGCATTTTTATGATACAATATAATCTTATAAAGTTATCTTGTCTTCCTTAATACTCCCAATTACCCTATGAGACAGACATTATGAACTCCATTGCTAAGATAAGGCAGCTCAGCCTCAGGAACGACCTTCCGCCATGGTTAGAATTTGATGTGCCTCCCCTCTCATGAATCCCAACCCAGAGCTTTCTCTTCTGTCACCGACTTGTCTCTCCACAGAGTCATTAGCCACGAAGGTTTGCTACTGGCCTGACAAATAACACCAGTGACACGTGCATGTCTGTACCACCGCCTGCTACGTGGCAGGCATTTTATATGCATTATCTTATTTAGTGCTCCCTGTAAGCCAATGATGTGGTGACTATATTACCCTTTTGTAAGCCATCAGCTATGCAGAGTCCCCCACAGTCACGCCAGTAAAAGGAGACTGGAGATTTGAACCCAGATTAGTGCAACTTCAAACTTCTTGCTCTTAGCCAGCACCCTGCAAGGGCATCGGTTCTGTCACCAAGTGACACTTCCTGAGGGTAGTGTTCAAAAAACTTTGGGTTTGTGTGATGTCACTGTGTGGCCGCGATTGAAGCAGGCAATAGCAGCAGGCTGTCCAAACTTCCCTGACCTTTTCCCAGAAGGAAGGCTACACCAAGCGGGCAGCAGGATCGCCTTCACACTAACCTGCCGTGGTTCATTAAAGCCTTAGGCCTTTCTGATCCCCTTTGGATCTGTGCAAAAGGGTCACAATCCCGGGCTTTGGTCCCAATTCATGTTTCCCTTTATGTTCAAGCTGAGTTCTGTGATTTTCTTAGCATTCTCTTTGCCACCTGTTTTAAGATTTTGACATGAGCTCAAGAATAACAAGCCTCACAGTGGAGTACCTGCCATTTAGAAGCATCCGAAGACACTTGGGGGGCGGGGGGCGGGGACGTCTAATTATTACCTTGAAGTCCATTCTTTTTATCTTTGAGATTTATTTGGCTTTTAGACCCTTTTACCTTAAGATATGCTTTTACATTACAACAAACAAGGCAGACTATTTCTGAAGATATTCAAACAGGGACTTCCATTTCTTTTTCATCTTAGTATGCGCACCGATTCTTTTCATGTTAACAGGACTGCAGGATTGCCACTTTCTGGGTTGGCTGTCTATTTTGTTGGTCAGGACCCAGAGCCTCCTTGCTACTCTCTCCCTAGCTCCCGAGAGCACTGCCATCTGTCATTGCGGCTGACCTCAGGCAGCAAGCTATGACTTCTTGAAGCCTTGGTTTTGTTCAGGTTCTTTTTTTATTATTATTATTCATAAAAATGGAAAAAAACATTCTATCTCTAGAGTTGTTCTGAAGATTAAACGAGGCAACATGTTTAAAGTGCTTGGAAAACCATATGCTGTCATGAAAACACAGGATCATGCCTCTGGCCGGTGCCAACTTCACATAAAGGGCATGTGTTTTAGGAACATGCCGTGTAAATTACAAAGGCATGGCGGTGTGCAGCCTAATTATCTGGAAGAAAGGCAGAGAATTCTGTTACTCTGTCATGTTGTCTGTCCCTGAGGCATCACGCACAGATTCCTAAAGCAGGATTTGATGACTGGCATTTTTATCCACTGTCATAGTTCGTCTGCAGACATGGAAGGAAGTACATGTCACTTTAAGTACAGCTGGCTTTCTGGTGGTATTTCCCAGTCTTAAAGCAGAGGTCAGGAAGTTATAGCCACAGATCAAATCTACCTTTGCCATCTGGTTGCATCCTGAGCCAAGAATTTTCTTTTTTTTCTTTTTTTTTCTTTTTTTTTTTTTTAACCTCTTAAAAGAGGTGAAAAGGAATCAACATAATATATTTAATATGTGAAAATTACATAGACTTCTAATGCCATCGACTATGGAATGTTTATCACTAAAAATTGTACATGATTGTTATTTCTCTTAATACTGTTGGGCTACAAAAGCCAAAACATGTCCTACCTGGGCCTTTAAAGTCAGCTGAATCCTGTCTTAAAGTATTCATTCTGCTCCTAAGACAATTTAAATCCTCAATGTGAGTCGGCCATGCTGCCCTAAAGGACTTACTTTGTGTTGAGACCTTAACAGAGAGATGATTATCTAAACAAAGAAGGATTCTGCTTGGGGACCTGATAGAGCAGAGGGGCCCTTTAAGGGCTACATCAGGATGGGAATGACCAAAAGTAATAAAGATGTGGAATATAAAGTGCTGGGGTGGAAGAATACAATTTCTCTTGGCACTGTGTCAGACCCATTGACAGACCCATGCTGTCCCCGCAGCTCTCTTTGTGGTCACTCTGGCTATTGATCGAAATACATGTCTTTATCTTTGCTGCATATATGAGTGAGCAATAAGTATTTTATCAATTCAATCTCAGAAGAGACAGAAGGAATATGGCACCTGGAGGTGAGGGCTTGCATTCTATGACCCTTAACCACCAGTTAGACTTTCCTCCACCCCTTCCCTGTCCTCCCTTGCTCACTCCCAGTTCTCCCAGCTCTAAGAACTAGCAGGATCTGGAAGCCTCTGGCTCCCACACCCTCCCTCCAGGCTTTCTTCTCTCCCCTTTGCTTGACTCTGCTTTGTCTGGGCCAAATTCACACCCCCCACTACTTAACTCTGCCTTGCAATTTGCCTCCTAGGAGAGAGGGGTTATAAATAAGATATGAGGCTTCCCGGACCCTGAAAACATTGGGGAGTGAATTGGTACTTTGAAAGCCTTTGTTAGTGGTTTGGGGGTATTGGCAAGTACTTCTGTCTGTTGATGGATTTCTTACCTATAAGATAGAAAGCAAAGCTGAGAAAAACAGAGATATTCCTATGAGAAATCAAAGTCAAAGAATAATTTCCTTAGCAACTGTCAGGACTCAGTATAAGGAGTTGACCGGGGGGAGTAAAGGGCTGTACCAGCCCAGAAAACCAAACCAAAGCAAAACCCAGAAGTGTTGAGGTTGCGGATGTTTACACATTGTCCAGTCATTGTCTGGGCTTTACCTAGTCTGCACTTTACACTCCTACTTGTTATATAGTATTTGGATATCAACTAAGCTTCTGAATGTGGCCAAGGTCAGTGATGACCCAAGAGAGCTAAAGAAGTAGGAGGGTGAACAGATCACCAACCTCTCTGCCACTAATGGCCAGGATGAATTCACAGAACAAGTTTTTGATTAAGACGCATTCTCATGGAACCCAGGAGAACCGGTGAGAGGAAGCAGCCATTAGCCACAGGGAAAAAAATACACCAAGGACGGATCACCACTGATGGCTTTCTAACATGCGCCCTTTCTGGGGAGTGTTCAATTTTAAGAACTTTAAGTCCTTTAAGTAGAACTGACTTCTTAGTGGGTAAAATAACACTGATTAGCACAGCGCCACAGAGAGGCCTTCGAGGTTGGATCTCACATCCCCTTTGGACTTTGTCTGCAGGCAGCTAAGCACTCAGGAGAAAATCCCCTCTCTTTCTGTGGCTTCTTTAGCCGCATCATTTGTGAGGGGATTGTTACTAGACAAATACAACAGTCTGCCACACTTGTATTCCTCTTATCAGAGACGCTTGAAGTTTCCAGCTGATCTTTTCCTATGCCTGATTTTTCCACACCCCCAAGTCACCACCATTAAATTAAAATAATAAAATAAACAAAAGAAGAAGGGGAGGGAGAGTCCCTTGTGTTACTCAGCAAGAGTTAGGAGATTTGTAAGTTTCTAAAAATCCTTCCAGCCCTGCTTATTTTGACAAAACTACTTAACACTTCAAGCAATGAACTACAGGGCATAAAAGTATAATCTGTAGAGAAAGCCTTAATCCTCTGTAGTAACCCTTTTGAATCTCCTCAAACACATTTCCATGTGGAGGCCTGGTGAATTAAGTCAATTGTTTGATCTAAGAAGAAAGGCAATTAGGGCTCTCTCTTGATCTTTCTGGCTGAATTCTAGTCAGGGGCAGCCACTGTTCTCCTCAGCTGCAGGAGCACCTATTACTGTAATAACAGAGGGGAGCACTAGATTTGCCTCCATTACGTCTGACTGCGTGTTCATTATGAGTTGTTTTATTGGAGAGTTTCAAATCACGATGGGCTAACGTGCAGCCTGCACACGATCAGCTGCCGGATTTTAAGAAGGCAAAAACAAAAATTACAAAGTCCACTTAAAACTTTCTCCTAATATAAAGTAAAAGGACTCAATGATAGGACAGCTGGCTTCGCTTACTGTTGGGCTGCTGGCAGGAATCGGGGAGAGGGGGCTTCTCTTCAAAGGGATGTCTCTGGGCCCCAGACCTGGGAGTCAGCAGGAAGACTCTAGCTGGGGTGGTTTGATTTAGAACTAAACTCTGAACAGCTCCCCAAGTTCTAAACAGCAGCAGTTTGGTAACAGTTTAGTTGGAAGGTGTTATAAAAGACTACATAAAATTAAATAAAGGTCACTGGTATGTAGTGAGGTATACTGGAGAGGGAGGAGACTGGGGACAATGAGCGTTGGTGGCGAAAGCCTGTCCCATGCCACCGGTTAGTGCTTGACTGGTTTCTGAGGCTGTAGCATGAGGCTGCGTGTTGAACAACACTCCCTAGCTTCTGCTGTGGAGAGGCAGACAAGCCCAGGGAGACAAAAGGCACCCTGCCTCTAGCGGCATTTCTCTGGGCTCCAGCATGTCCAATTCATGCTATATTTGAGTGCAGGGGATCCTGAGAGGGTAGCTATGGTGCAGCGGGTTCCAATGGGTCCGTCCCTTCACCTCAGTCTCAAGGTCATCAGTCAGGAAGATAGTGTAAAGGAAGCTACACCACCGCTGAGGTAGCTGAGGCTTGTGCGAAGAGGAGCCCTGCTGTGTTTATTTGTTGAATAGTGATAGAATCCACAAGTAACAGAAGGCAGTGTAAGAAGCCAGTGCTTCCAAGGTAGATTAATGATGATATTGCTCATCCGGAGCTATGGACTAGTGAGGGAAGGGTAGGTAAACCAAGAGATACAG
Organism: Montemys delectorum; assembly: GCA_019843815.1. Lineage (NCBI taxonomy): Eukaryota > Metazoa > Chordata > Mammalia > Rodentia > Muridae > Montemys > Montemys delectorum. The sequence goes on along the minus strand of JADRCD010202772.1, from coordinate 18,190 downwards.
AAAACAGAGATTTGGGCCCATCTTGCTACTCCCAGCACTTGGCAGAGGCAGGTGGATCTCTTAAGTTCCAGGCCATTCAGTGAGATCTTGAGGTGGGGTAGGATGGGAGGAGAGAGAGGTGAGGGAGAGAGAAAAGGGAAGGAGACAGAAAGAGAATAAGTAAGGTGAGACTAGAATGAACCGGGTGGAATCTAATGACAGGTCCTTCATTTGAGGCCCAGGAAAAGAGTGGCTGCAGTTAGTACCTGAGCTGAGGCCAAAAGGCAAGAAATGATTAGCAAAGAGATGGCGAGATGTCATGCTGGAGCAGAAAAGGCCCTGGAGGGAAGAGGAGTGACAATGATGTGGGCTGGATGGCATGCAGGTAGGGCTGGGTAAGAAGCAGATGCCTCTGTTCATGTCTGATTTTCATGCCACTGTAGGAAAGTTGAGCTTTACTCTGGAGGCAACAGGGAGGCCAGGACATAACAAATCACCACAAACTTAGCATCTTAAAACATTTGTAGCTTTCCTGACATAAAATTAACCAGCCCTACCACCTATTCTAAAGAAAAAAAAGCCAGGTGGTGGTGGCACATGCCTTTGATCCCAGCACTTGGGAGGCAGAGGCAGGTGGATCTCTGAGTTCGAGGTCAGCCTGGTCTACAGAGTGAGTTCTAGGACAGCCAGGGCTATACAGAGAAACCGTCTTGAAAAAAACAAAACAAAAGAAAAAGAAAAAGTAATTGGGGCGAGGCTATTTCTAAAATGCACATTTGTCGACATTTTCTAATCTCAAATCTAAAACTGAGGCTCCAGACCCAACCTGAAGGATACAGGGAAAGGGCAACTGATGCCACAGAAAACCAGTGTGTTATGACCGGAAAGTGGCCCTGGAGGTTTGAATATGCTCAGCCTAGGGAGTGGCACTATTTGAGGTGTGGCCTTGTCGGAGGAAATGTGTCACTGTGGGGTGGGCTTTAGGAGCTGCCTCTTAGCTGTCTGACTCTGCCTATGGAACAAGATGTAGAACTCTCAGCTCCTCCTGTGCCATGCCTGCCTGGGCCTTACTATGCTCCTGTCTTGATAACAGACTGAACCTCTGAACCTGTAAGCCAGCCCCAATTAAATGTTGTCCTTGTAAGAGTTGCCTTGGTCATGGTGTCTGTTCACAGCAATGAAACCCTAAGACATTGACCTAGTTTCTTCAACTGGTCAGAAAAAAAGCAGTGGAAGATCCCCTTAGGTCAAGTCACTTGAGAGTCTACAAAAACCAGATGTACATACATCATGAATCTCATCTGAATCATTCCTTGAGCCAGACAACTGCATGTTGGAAATTAAAACTTGTTGGAAATTTCATGGTGTCCCAATACTATTTCGGTTAAGTAGAATGTTTTACTTGTAAGCCTTTTTGTTCAGGAAGGTATGGTAGAGTCCACAGAGTGGGATAGGCCATACCTCCTGACCAGACTGAACCCCAACCTTCCAGAAGGAGCAAGTCACTCTCTCCTGGTCCTGTGTGGCACCTGACACACTGTGGCATTTCCTCTTCTAGACAGTGAGCTCCCTTAGGACAAGGACTCGGCTTCGAATCGTTACACCCAGGATGTAGTATATGCTACTACGAATTCTAGTAAACCTTTGAATGCAGCATGCTCTGACAATCCCTAATTTGTGCGTAGGACTGTTTCATGGCTGTCAATCTTAACATCTCTCAATCTGCACCCAGGAATTTCTGAGTCATACATAAGGATCAGTGCAAGAAGCCTGTGAGCTGGTTCAGGGCAGTGGCTGGCAACAGACAACCGTTTTTGGTTTTTTGGTTTTTTTCATATGGTTGGGCCGATAAACACTTACTTGCAGTGAAAGTGCACATGCAACAGTCAGGACATCAGGTGCAGGTTTCAGCTATGGTAGACAGGAGTTTCTACCTAGTCCAGACATTCAGCTCCTGTTCACTATCCCAGACTCAAAAACCCAACTGCGCATTCCTGCAAGATGTCCTGTCAGCCACACCCAAAATGTTCAGAGTCAGTGCTCAAAAACATTCAGTTGAGTTACTGCATGAACTTACCCCTCAGCAAAACTGGATGGTGACACTGGGTCAGGGTGGAGAAGAGGCAGGGCTGGAGCCTGTGGTCACAGCTATCATTCTGCTGTGATGTGTCCATGACAAGAGCTATACATATATATATGTTCTATATATACAAAGCTATATAGACTCCATATCACTTTGGGAAGCAGAAAAGGGTCAGAGGACTACGAGTCCCAATAAAGATTCTTGACTGGCAAGTTAGATCTGGCATTACTTTGAAACATTTAAGATTCATGAAAATGTTTATTTAAAGAACATTTCAAAGCTCAGCAGGGTGCAGCCTGCTGCAGGGTGACCTGGGTTCCATTCCTGGAGCTGCATGGCAGAGAACTAACTCCCAAGAGTTGTGTTGACCCAAATACATGTCATAGGATATCTCACATAGACACATCTCTTTTATAATTCTATGTATATTCCCTTGCATTTTGGTTTTGCCTATACCAGCGTCAAGGCACCCAGATATCCAGCAGCCCCACTTCCTGTTCTGCTATCCACTGCATACATAGCTTAAATACAATGCTCAGACATAACTACATCAATGACATGGAAGACATGCTGGAAACAAATGGCTCAAAATGAGCTCTTCTCCCTCCCCAGCGCTGGCCCCAGATTCCTCAGAAAGTATGAACCAAGAACATGTGATATGTATGTATACACACGTGTATACATGTGTACAACCTACACATCTTTCAGCACCTTAGCTAAAGACAGTACATTCACACAGCCATTGACAATAACACATTTAACACACCATGCCAGGTAATTCAAAAACAGCAATGGAAACCAAATATACAGCATTACATTGACGGCATGCTTAAGTGGTATGCACCCCACGTACACAGGTCGGATGGGATACACAAACTCTATGGGTGATGGAGTCACGAGGAATTTACTTCCTTGCTTGTGCTTTCTAATAGTTTCAAAGTAACAATTCTTTTGTACCTTTTGAAACTTCAGTAACATATAGGGAACATGTCCAGGTCCCTAACTGGTTCTTCCCTGGCCTCCTCGACTTGATTCAATGGTGTCCTTGCAGGGAGACTTCCTCTACCACCCTACTTACAACTGTACCCATTAACCTCCCTCCTGACTGTGTTTTGGGTATGGGGTGCTCTTGTGTTAGCTCGCGAGCTCCCTGAGGTGTGGGTGTGGTCTGTGCTGTTCACGGCTGCATCCCTGCATGCAGTACTGGAACAGTACCTGGTACACAGTGGGCATTTACTACATATCTGCTGAAATAATGAATAAAAACACATCTGTCTTATAAATTTTGCTTTTGTTAATAAGAAACCCCTGATGTTCAGTGTAAAATAACTTAGAAAAATGTCCTGTCTCTTTACTAGGGGGACTACAAGAGATACTGCTAAAAGCTATGAGAACTTTTCTTCCTGACTCCTAGCCCTTTGTACCCATTCTCCACACACATAAAATTAAATACAACTTCAGGAGACTCTGAGACACCCCCAAAGTCCCTCTAAACCCCATGGAGAGAGCAGCTGCTTTAAAGGATGTTCTGACTCAGCACAACTTCCTGCCTATGCTGATGACTCAGAGAATATGTGTGACTCAGACCAAGTCCTTCTCCAGCTCCACTAACAGGTTAGAGGCTCACCGGGCTGCTCTTACACAGGGCTCACTGCACTGCTTGGAATGGGTTAGCTTCAATATCAGCACAGATGAAAGCCAGAAAATGTGATCAATAATACATATTTCAGAAGAGTAATGCTGTTACCACAGGCAGTAGTAACAAATACCAAAAATACCTGGTAAAGTGAGTACATCTCTTGTCAGCTGACAGTCTGAAGTTACAATCTGAAATAGAAAACAGCAACTATTCCATAGAATATACCTGCCTGCATTTTATTCTTTAAAGAGCAAAATAAGGGGAATAACGCACATCTACTAAATAGAAATCGAATACTCTGTTAACAAAGACCATCCAGCTAGAAACGGAATGTTCACTCATTAAGACAACAACTGTAGTGTAACTTTGAGCTTTATTTCAATGGGTATATTTCATTCATTGTCTGAAGGAAAACCAGGCTAGGTCTCGATGGGCCGCAGCCACAGCTCTTAGAAAGCCAATGCACCGCCACTTCCGTGCCCTCCTTTACTTCTTGATGTCTTCGGCCTCCTCCGGCTCTCTCTCCTGATGCTCTCTTTCCCACCTCATTTCTTTTAACTCTTGTCTGTATTTCCGTTCAATGAACCGCTTCTGATGAGCCATCTGGGGAAAGTTATCTGACACAAGGAGATATGTTTAATACTTAATAAAGGATATGGGTGCACACAGACAAACATGTAGTTAGCACACATACAGAACTGTGTTTGATAAAACTGAGGCTAAGAATGACTTATTTTTCTTTTTACTCTTTTGTTTTGTACACACACTACAAGTCTGGATTGGTAACTCAGATTCTACTTTCAATATCTGATGTATGTAGAACAGAGTAAACACCAAAACATACAGTAACTTAAAAGAAAGATATAAGATTCTGGAAGGTTTCCAAACAGGCAGTGCTTTAAGCAGCATTTTCTACAATGAGTGACTTCCAGGGAGACAGAAAGAAAGAAGGAACATGGGGGTCTATGGCTTGGAAAAGCTCAAGCTAAAAGCTTCCAGCAAGCAATGCTAGTACAGTCACAATTATAAGAAGGAAAGTTTTCCAGAAGAGCAGGACCATTGATCAGGCACAAGGAAAGCGACATTCTAAGTCCCCATGTCTGTGATCAATTCTATCTTTAGTGCACCATAAAAGGCCACAGCTCTATTGCACAGGTAAGTCATGTGGAGAACACTGACAGATAAAGGAGAGATGTCACTCAGTGGTGTAGATAGGCTATTATTTAGTTTGAGACCTGACCCTGTGTAACACACAGACACAAGGAAAATCTGGATTAAGCTTTAGAAACTCTCCATTTCTCTTTTCACATGCAGAACTGCACTAATGTGACCACAAGCTAGGAGATCAAACTTGGAATGGGAAACAATCATTGTGTTCTTAGCCAGCAAACACGCAGACAAAGGTCATAAAGGACACCCAAGATCTGGCAACATCATGAGAAAAGACACAGCTCTTGCCTGGCCAGCTAAGGAGTACTCTGTATTTCACACAGTAATAGTCGGAGGGGAGGGGGTGTGGCTTGCGAAAGAAAGCAAGTCTGTTTACTTGTCTGTAAACAGTATGGCTGGAGCGAGATGAGGTGGTCTGTCTATATACACCAGGTCCTCAATTCTTTCCTATACTGTACCCCATCTTCACTATAGGTTGGAGACAGGGACAAAGTGAAAAAGGCACTTGGAAGGATGCAGTAATACTCAGTCCTTACATACTGCATACATTTTAACTTTGAATACTGTAAGTACTTAAAAAAAAAAAAAAAAACCTCAACAAATAAATCCCCAGAACTCCATTGGAAAGGCAAGGTTATGTTAAACAGGCCCCATTTTTTCAATAGATTTTACTGTGTATCTGAGTTTGTACTAAAAAGTCCTATTGTTCACACCTACCCATGAATGAAGCAGCTCTCAGAACATAGCCACAACTCTGTTCAGAAAAGTGTTCTAACATTATGTAGTGATATACGTAAGTGTATGTATGTCTTTATGTATGTACACATATACTATATAGACAGTGAACATCTTCCCACTCTCCTCCCCTACACTGCTATCTATTGGTGGGTATAATATTTCCCTTTATTTCAGTACAAGCATTTCCTGTAGTTCTATATTGGTCTCCAACGGCATTATTTCAACAGATACAAGCACGTCACATTTGGATATTCAGGAACTGGTAAACTATTGCCATTAAACCAAATACAGCTCTCAATCGGTTTCTGTAAATAAAACAGACACACGGACATTTGACACTACCTATGTCTGTGCACGACAATGTGAAGCCTAAATCCGTGCGACTGGTCCTTTGCAGAATGTCTGCCGACCCATGGGACAACACTCACCGAGAAGCATTCACTTACTGTTAATGTGCTGGTTCATTTTATTTAAATATTATGCTATTATAAATCAAATTGTCATGATTACTGCAGTATGTGAGTTGCAGCTCAGAATCTTAGTATTTCCTTAAGTTGGATTCCTAGAAATGGAATCAGGACCAAAAGGTACAAACTTCTTTAAGGATGGGACATAATGCCAATTTACTTTCCTGCATTTAAGCAACCCACTCCTATCATCCTCTTGGGGATGTCTGTCTTGAAAGTAGTCATTTTTCTAGTACTATTTTATAGCTGACTATATGCATGAGAAGTGGGGGTAGACGCTATCGTTATAACTTGAAAAAAGAATCCCACTCTCCTTCAATAAATGATGGCGCATTTGTACAAACAATCAATGAAAACATTCTCCAAAAATGTCAATGTAAAACTCTCAGTGTAGATTCTATGGATGCTAGACCCTGGCAGCACTGGCTTCTGTCCCCACTAACTACCCTCCCTGCCTCTGGACAGTAAGCCACTGTCTGCTGACTTCTACTTGGCTAGAGCCCTCTAACCTCTCCTGGAACCTCTCTCAGACTTGAGAATCCTGGGACACTTCACTTAGAGCCTGTGCATTCACTGTCCCCCACCCCTTTAGCTGGTTCTCAAAGCACTGGCACACTGGCACACTGGCACACGTGCCCACAGGTTCTTCTGTGCAGCACAACAGACCTCAGAGAAGACTGTCCTGTTCTCATGCCTTCAACTGACAAGCCTAGGCAGCGCTCTACACCGTCAACTAGCATGCTCATCTCACTCTTGAGACAATCTTCAGAATTCAATGCACCACAATCTAGATGTCTATTGTAGACACTGAACACACACACAAAGAGGGAGGGAGGGAGGGAGGGAAGGAAGGAGGGAAGGAAAGAGAGAGAGAGAGAGAGAGAGAGAGAGACAGACTCGCGCACGCAAAGTAACCACAATAAGAAAATAGTAAGAAAAACATCAGTGAAATATAGCATGTCCACAGTAAGAAATAGCATGCAACTGTTAAGAAAGACTGAATGGAAGCTATTCTCTATGCTCTATATATGCATGCAGAAGTATGTAGTTGCTATCCAATTTAAATAAGACAATGGTTAAAAACTAAGCAAAGAAACAACAAGCAAAAAAAAAAAAAAATCTTCCCATGTATACGTTTATGCCTACATAGTTTTTTTCCCCCCCCAGATAGGGTTTCTCTGTAGACCAGGATCTACTGCCTCTGCCTCCTGAGTGCTGGGATTAAAGGTGTGTGTCATCACACCCAGCTTTCATAGATTTTTAATTTTTATTTCGTTTGTTTTGTTTTGCTTTAAACTGAGCTCTCATGTGGCCCAGGCTCACTTTGACCTCAGAATGTGGCTTCAGGTGACCTTGACCCCCTGATCCCTTGAATCTACCTCCCAAGTGCTGGAGCACACAGGCATGTGTGACCAAACCTGGCTTATGTGATTATAGAAGGATGGGGAAATATCGTCAGAAAGAGAAGGCCACTCACAGAGGGATAGCACTCCATGTAAAAAGGAAAATGTAAACCACATCCAGGACTGCCTTCAAAAATTATAATCTGTTTTATATAGCACACATTCTACTATGCTTCTACTGTGCTCTGTATGGAGGAAAATTAACAACAAAGATCGATTACATTTTATCAAAACTTAGCCATTCCTCTACTTCACTTTCCTTCCATAAAATACACATTCCATTGTGAAGGTGTAATTAGAGATGAAGAGACAGGCTTACATTTCTCAAGTGCATCCATTGCTGCTCCCATTTCTGCTTGTTGAATACTGTTGAATAAACAAAGGTGAGGAACTTTAAAGGTTTTCTTCTACAAAAACACAGATTATTAATGCTGATTTTCATATCTCGTGCATAAAATTTCATGTGACTACTTCCCTCACACACTGAATTGCATGGCTAGGAACACACACACACACACACACACACACACACACACACACACGAGCGCACAGAAATGCCTTTTATTTACACAAAGCCTCCTTAAAGTATTGGTCGCACACTAACTAATACTTCCACGGAGTAGCTTCCATTTATAGTGGGGCTTAAGTATTTCTTAGGTCTGACAATACTCTGTGTAGAGGTTAAACATGAAAAGGATAAAACACAGAGAGAGACACGGGCAAGACATAGATTATATATATAATTCTTGTTCCTAAAATGTGGTACGCACTCCCACAAAGCTTGTGGGATCGGGAATGAAGTCTAGACCAAGGCTGTCATGCACACCTCACACATCTGCTAAGGCTGACTTCAGGTGGAACTGACTTGTGTAACAAGTGATGCAGTTTTCTCAACAAGGCCAAGGCTCCTTGTACAATGGTATGCCTGGCCCAAGGCTAATTTCCAAGTTTCTCAGTTGGCTTAGAGGGGACATTAGTCCTCGTGATTCATTTTGCTCTAACTGAAGACACTTCACATTCTAATCTTGCTACACCGACTGCAGAAGTAGGAACTTTCCTGAACAGAGACATACACTCCATGAAATTCAGGGTTTTCTTCTCCTACCTTGGTCCTTTCCCACAGCCTATCCTTTCTCCCTTGAAATAAACAGCCACAGTGTAGGTTCTAGCATGGGATGGCCCCACTGTCTGCAAGGTCCTGAAATGAAAGAACATTAATTATGATACAATGCTCAGTTACTGTGCTATTATATAACTGACAAAAACCAAAACAAACAAAAGATATTATTCTTACTGCCCAGAGAGAATGTAAAAATAACAAGAAATATGGAAAAAGTAATTCAATTTTTGATTTGCTAACCTAACAAAATTTAGAGTTTTAAAATAGAAAATTAAAAAAAAAAAAGTGCATTGTAGTTTTACATTTTTCTCAAAGAGGAATAGTACCTAAGGTCTCAGAGTTAAGTATGTGATACTTTAAAACAATTTCTAAGTGTGGGTATTCTAGTATCACATGATTAGCAACCTTTTATTATGAAGAATTGAGGGCTTTAGTTTGTTATTTTACAATGCTCATCACAGCTAAAAGTAATAAATTGGTAATATCACCTCGGAACAGGCCCGAATGGTTTCACACCCTTTATGGATTCTGTCTAATGTCTAGTACTTTACCTAAGAGATCAGAAAATATATTTACTTTCTGAAACATCTGTGATCATTTCAGAGATATGCTATAATGGCAAGCCTTTAACACAACCACTAAAAAACAAAGCTGCAGGTACTCTGGATTTAATGACAAGGTGCAGATTTCTAACGTAAAAAAACCTGATATCTCATGGGAAAGGGAAATTAAAAGTAGTCAAGAATGATAATGTGATAAACACAGTAATCAGGAAGACCATGGAAAGCAACCCATCATCTTGATAACAAAGAACAAAGCCACCATGTACTTTTGTGGGAGGATTTGGAGGAGAGAACACAGCAATTTCCTTTCTGTTTACATACCCAAAAGTGCACACCGTGCTTAAGGTGGTACTTACTAACCATCCCTGGCTTATAAGACACGCACCATCTTTATCACTGACCCTCAGTTATCACTTTGATGGGGAAATTCTTTGATTCAATCATACCACATAGCTTAGGCATTCATTATGCTTATTAGACAGATCGATAGGCTGTTTCTATAGGGATTTTCTCCAGGAAAGAAAACCGTTTCACACTGGCAGCTTCTTGCCATAAAATGACTAGTCTTCTGGCCTCTGTTTTGCTAGCAGCACAAAAGCTTGTAAACAGGTGGGACTTTTTTTTTCTTTAATATTCTGGAGTTAGAAAAGTCCCAAAGGAGGGGCTTTCAGGAGGAGCACACCTGCCTCATGGGGTGTTAGAGCCTTTTGTTCCCAAAGGCATGGAGTAAACAGTATTGAAACGGGACTTTTTTTTAATTAATAAGAAATAAATATGTGTATACATGTAGGTGTGTCAGAACACAGTCCAAGAATAGAGTTCTATGAGAATTCTGAGTGCTTGTTGGAAAACTCCAAGAAAATGAGACAAGAGTCTCGTGATGTCAAAACACAGAACTGTTCCTGGAATATGTCTGTGTGTTCCTCCCAGATGCAGCAGTCAGCAGAGGGAGTTTACTTGAGCTGTTGTTATTCATGTGCCTCTATGGAGGAAAAAAAAAATGTTGTTTTGCCATGTGTGGCTACTCCTTGTGATTGAGCACCCCCTACTCATGTGATTCTTCTTAACCCTAGACTATAAACTGTCTGATGCCCTATATAAAGTGGGCTACTGTATGAGACGTTAGCCTGGCTCGTTTTTAGGCCCCCACCCTCTTAGGGTCATGCTACCAACTAGAGAGGTAAACATGTGCAGGTGCCCAGAGGCCAGAGGAGCAACTGATCCCTGGAGCTGTGTTATAGGTGGTTGAGAGCCTAGTGTGGGTGCTAGGAATCGAACCTGGGCCCCCCTGTAAGAGCAGCAAGTGTTCTTAGTCTTCTCCAGCCCAGTGTAACTAGATTTCTAAGCATCCCTAAAATAGCATCAACAGTGCCTTGGGAGGCAGCCATGTTACTCTAATCATTCTTTACTCTGTGATATCCACGCAGACCCCTTTTCAGGCCACAAGTGAGGTCACAAGTAGAAGGCAACTCTTGATTCAGATTCCAGGAAAAGCAAGTACTTGAGTAACAAAGCAGCAGCAGTAAACATCTGTTCCATTTCTCTCCAGCTTGGGAGACAGCCTTTCAGATAACAGAGGCCAACAGGGGTTCAGGGGAGAGTACAAGTAGAACCCAAATATTGCTAGGAACAATACACAGTCCACCACTCCTACATGAAATCAGGCAACTAAAAATCCAATACAGAAGAATACTTAATGAGGGGGCCTAAGAGATAGAGAGTTCAGGGATTAAGAGCACTTGCTGCTCCTGCATAGGACCCAGGTTCGATCCCTGGTACCCACAACCATGAAAACATCTTAAAAATCAACAAGTACTACAAGTATACAATTGCTATACCTTGATCTTATATCTTAGTGTATCTCTGTGCCAGGCAGAAGGTCAGGGAAACTTACAGATGGGAGAAAGCAGAGACAGTCAAGATGCACCCACTTATAGCTAGGACAGAGAGTTTTAGAGCTTAGCTAGTGTCAAAAGAATCCCTGCATTCTCCATTTAAGCACACTGCAGCCGATGGCTGGCAGACAGCAAGCACTCACTTGTATAAGGGGATGTCTGGCTCTTTCCCTTCTGTCCTCAGGGTCAGGCAACACTGCTGCAGCTGCGACTTGGGGTCATTCCAGTCCTGATTCAGAATGAACTCCTGTGGAAATCCCCCAAAGCATTGAGTAGTGTGCTTCAGAGCCACCTGGAGCAAAGCACGCACTGATGAAAACATGAGCGCTTACCTTCAGCCGGGGAAAGAAGCAGACATTCATGAAAGTGTGAACATATTCCAAGTCCTTGTCAATGTACAGCGCTGCAATAAATGCTGAGAAACAAATGGGAATAAAATAAGCAACCCACTGTTATTTACCAGAAATGGCATGCGCTGAGCATCCTTCCTTATGAGTCTTTATATGTACGTGTGCCAACATGGGTGGCAGCAACAGAATGTGGGTCCTCCACAAGACCCGTAAGTGTTCTGTACTGGTTGGTTTTGTGTGTCAACTTGACACAGGCTGGAGTTATCACAGAGAAGGGAGCTTCAGTTGGGGAAGTGCCTCCATGAGACCCAGCTATGGGGCATTTTCTCAATTAGTGATCAATGGGGGTAGGGCCCCTTGTGGGTGGTGCCATCCCTGGGCTGGAAGTCTTGGGTTCTATAAGAGAGCAGGCTGAGCAAGCCAGGGGAAGCAAGCCAGTAAGGAACATGCCTCCATGGTCTCTGCATCAGCTCCTGCTTCCTAACCTGCTTGAGTTCCAGTCCTGACTTCCTTTGGTGATAAACAGCAATGTGGAAGTAAGTTAAATAAACCCTTTCCTCCCCAACTTGCTTCTTGATCATGATGTTTGTGCAGGAATAGAAACCCTGACTAAAACACATTGGTACCAGGAGTGGGGTATTCCTGTGACAACCTGACCATGTTTTGGGGAGGACTGTGGAAAGACTTTGGAACTTTGAGCCACTGGTTGTTAAGAACTCTGTGGGATGTACTGTAGGAGCTTGGAAGATCATGTTGAGAACAGTGCAGAGATGGAGGTCTGGCTTGTGAAATTTCAGAGGGAAGATTAAAGACTCTTATCAGGGCCATGTTGTTTTGATTGTGAAGATTCTGTGGTTTTGGTTAGCTGGGGCTAAAGTATCAGCTGTGATTAACAAGATACCAGAACTAGTAAAGCAAAAAGTTTGCATTACTGGGACTATTTATGCTGGTTAGCTAGAGCTAAGAAATTAGTGGTGATTAAGAAGAGACCAGCATCACTGAGGTGACATCTTGTGGGAAGTGTTTTCTGAGAGCATAAAGAGGTTGTATTCCAGAGATAGCCAAGGTTGTACCTTGTGCTGAAGCAGGACTTGGTAATGTGTAAGAGTTACCCAGTTGGTACTGGTTTTGAAGGCATGAAGGGGTCATGAAGAGCAGCTGAGGCTCGGCACAGTAAGAGGCCATGGGAGGCCATTGGTGAAGGGGCAGCCTTGGTTTGCAATTGATGGCCCAGGACTGAAGGGGTCATGCAAAGGAATTGAGGCTTGGCACCCATGAAGACAGTTTAGGAGAGGCTATTGGTGAAGCCTAGTTACAGCAAAAGACAGCAGTGTTTTGGGAATACCGGGACCATGCAATGACCACCAAGGACAGCAGCAGCAGTGGAGTACAGGCATCTCATCTAGAGCCTAGAAGACAAGGTGTGTGCTACAAAGGGCAGAGCTGGAGAAGTGATCCAAGCCGTTGGAGGAATCTAGAAGGTCGGGAGTGGATCCTAGACATTGGAAGGTTGGAGTTTGAATTTTGCTTTTGATCGTGACTGTGCCCTGATATTTTTCCCTCTTGAAGGAAGGAAGTATTTTAGTGGAGCCCACAGTTAAGAGACCTTGAATTTTAAAAGATATTTGACATTTTAAATTGATTGAACTTTTAATATGTAAAGACTGTGGGACTTTAGATCTTGGGGATGAATTCGAAGTAAGGGTTGAGGCTTAAGAGTGATCTGTTTGAGTGTCAAGTTGACAAAGGGTCAATTGTACTGGCTGGTTTTGTGTGTCAACTTGACACAGGCTGGAGTTATCACAGAGAAGGGAGCTTCAGTTGGGGAGGTGCCTCCATGAGACCCAGCTATGGGGCATTTTCTCAATTACTGTTCAAGCGGGTAGGGCCCCTCGTGAGTGGTGCCATCCCTGGGCTGGAAGTCTTGGGTTCTATAAGAGAGCAGGCTGAGCAAGCCAGGGGGAAGCAAGCCAGTAAGGAACATCCCTCCATGGCCTCTGCATCAGCCCCTGCTTCCTGACCTGCTTGAGTTCCAGTCCTGACTTCCTTTGGGGTAAACAGCAATGTGGAAGTAAGCTAAATAAACCCTTTCCTCCCCAATTTGCTTCTTGGTCATGATGTTTGTCAGGAATAGAAACCCTGACTAAGACATGCTCGTAACTGCTGAGCCACCCAGTCCTAAGGGCTATAAGCTTTTAAGTAGTATTTTCACAAGATTTTTGACTTCTAGACACTTTTTTCTTTTAAGCACAATTATTTCTTATTTCTTCAAATAGAACTGCACCCTTTATCACTACTATCAGAAGCACCAACACAGATGTGTGATTAAGATGAAAAATTACAGAGCAGACACCAAACTGCCCTAAGCAGTGGCTAAGTGAATTGTCTAACACAGAGGCTCCCAGCCTCCTAATGCTGTGACCTTTAACACAATCCTTCATGTTGTGGTGACAGTCCCCAGCCATAAAGTTACTCTCATTGCTGCTAGTTACCTGTAATTTTGCTACTGTTAGAATATAAACTTATTGTGGTTTTAGGTGACCCCTGTGAAAGGCTCACTGGACCCCCAGGTTGAGAACCACTGGTCTAAAGTCTATACCAATACTGTAGTGTGGAACAGGGATGAGATCTGGGAACATAGCTAAGTTAATCTCATGAGAAAGAAACTGGAAACGCCAACTGTGGAGCCCAGATGATGCAAGGGTAAGCACATCCCGACTGCATCCTGAGACCACTCCTGTGCACAGTTCCACAGTAAGTTTCATAACCACACAAATTCAAAGATTTGACCTGCTCAAATTAAGAAAAACTCAATGACAACATAGTAATTTATGTAACTGAATTATTAAGGGACAATTCCAAAGGCAGGATCACTTAAGAGAATTTTAGCCAAGTAGACAAATGGTGCATTTACTTAAAAGAATGCAAAACCTTTTATTGAACTAAAATAAAAATGGCAGTGACACCATTCACTTAGCTGAATTTTACTTCCCTTCAGGTGCCTTGGTTAGACTGCCTTTATAATCTGTAAATAAGCTGGCCTGCACAGTAGGCTTTAATATTTTATATAATTTCTATTCTGAAAAATACTGTAACATAAAAAGCTCTAAGGCCCAGAGAATATTCTAGTTCTTTTGAATATTAGAAATAATAAAATTATGTGTATAATCCCTTAATTAGCTATAATGGAATTATTTATGCTTCCTAACCATATCAGAAAATGAAAAAGATGGTGTCTGTTCTCACTCAAAACAATAGGTGGCGATTTGGATATTTAGTGAATAAATTATCTTTTTTTCTATGTCCCTTTATGAAGAGTGCTGGGTAGCAAAACCAACCAACCAACCAACCAAACCAAACTCACTACTGTGATTCTGAATAACTTATCTTTACATTGTGTTACTGTTTCAGACAAAGGGACTTGAGGACTACCCCTGAATACAGATCGAGCAACAAAAATGTATTATTCACACAGCTTAGTGAAAGGCAAAAATAAATAAAAAACAAAAACAAAAGAGGTTACTCAGACAGATGTGGTAACCCAAGCCTATAATGCCAGGAGACAGGGGCAGGGGCGCCCTAGGAGCTGAAGGCCACCTTTGACTACATAGGAAATTTTAAGGCTAATCCAAGCTATACAAAACATTGTAGAAAAGAAGTAGAAAAACATAGAAAAGAAGTTCTTTAGCTAGAGCAACATAATCATCATCATCTTCATGAAAAGAGTAAGCTCTAGTTGGCTTAATTTAAACCTTGGACGTGCAAGTTAAAAAGCTTCACACTGTGGGTAGGACTCACATTCCAAAAGGTCTGCCAAAGTCTTGGTTCTTAGGGCCACGGGTCTCTTGGTTTTGTCGTTGGTGATGGCATACTCCTGCATGCCCAGTTCCTCTGCTACCTTGGCTTGAGTTCTGTTGTTCACTAAGGAACTTCGTAACAACTGGTAAAAAGGAAATGGCGTTTGGTTAGAAACCACATCAGCTCTGGTCTCTCTCCTGCTCCTGTGTTGAACACAAACACCCGACAGCATGTCATGAGGGGACAGTAAACGAGTGACCTCAGGAGACTGTAACATACTCCAAATGCTTCTCCTACTGTTTCCTTAATGACTCGTCCACCCACTGCCTGGACTTAACCAGGCAGTTAGATACCCAATTACTTATTTAGTAGCACTGAGCAGGATTTTGGGAGGGGATACACAGCAATCTGACTAAGACATGACTACTGAAACGCTCAAAACTACTAAGTCAGGAAACATTAAAACTTTTAAAAATCACTTTACTTAATATAATTTATACTCAGTAAATTGTGCTCCTTTTGTGTACAATTAGATACATTTTGAAAACCTTACCCATTTTTACTGCCCCAAAACAAATTTTCCATATCCTGAAATAATCAGTCTTCTCCAATGATTACAGGAGACATCCAGCAATCAAACCTGTGTTTAAAGTTGTCCACAAGAAGCATATTTTATGACACAGGTCCTAATTTTGATACTACATGACTTAGGGAAGAGATGTTTCAATATTATTAAAACACCTATTTATTTATTTTTAGTTATTATCTTAAAGATTTACATTACATACCCTGTATCTCAGTCTTCTCATACTCAGACCCTTTATCTTTATTTATATTCTATGTATGTGTGCATACATATGTACTAAATGTGTATAGATGCCCGTGAACCAGAGGATGCTGGAATTCCGAGAGCGAACTGCAGTTAAGCCTCCCCACAGAGATATTAGGGACAGAACTCAGATCCTCTTCAAGAGTAGCAAGCTCTTTAACCACTGAGCTCCAGCCCCAAATTTCAATTTATTTATAGATTCAACCCCAGGAATTCAAAACAGAAATGTCTTCTAGGAGTTTGAGACTACTAACAATCCAAGGACGATTCACAGAGTAATGTCAGACACTGCCTAAACATTATATAACTGATCCATTCCAAGTGTCCAGAAAACAAGCATTTAACACTCTGGGAGAGAGAAGCGAAAGGAGACTAGGGAAGCAGGCAGATTCAATGATGGAAAGTCACCAAACTTTTAAAAACTGACATGATTATTCCCGACCCCTAAAACCCAAGGGAATAATGTACTTGAATCTGTTTCCTTATCAGAAGCATAAACAAATAGTTGGCTTCCTGAACACAGGACAGGCAGAAGCAGCTGTGAGTCATGCTGGCATTACAGCCGCCACTGTTCCATAGAGCGCTGTGCTTATTAGATGCAAGCTTTATGCTCTACGGCTCCACGGTGTCAACAAAGCTTATGAAAAAATCAAGATTTATTCTCAATGCTTGATAGTGAATCCTTGACAATAGATAAATAAGGAACAATATGTTCTTAATTTGTCTGACAATGATTCATGAAGCAGAAATACAACTTGATCTCCATAAGCCTTGCCTGAATTGAATCTTAGACTGTAACTCTTTGCCTGCCTCTGCTCTATTTTCATTCCCAATTCCCCTTAACTACAGTTTTTCTTCAGTACACTAGTCCTTTAAAATTAATATATGCATGTTATTTTGTACAATTAACATATAGTAATAAATATACATATAAATTAAAACCTACAAGGAAGCTTAAAAATTAAAAGGCCAAATGTAACCTGACTACATGACCCAAACAGTAGAAGCCCATATCACCAACTCTCAGAGTCCATAAGTTGGATCGTCCTTGGATTGTTAGTAGTCTCAAACTCCTAGAAGACATTTCTGTTTTGAATTCCTGGAGTTGAATCTATAAATAAATTGAAATTTGGGGCTGGAGCTCAGTGGTTAAAGAGCTTGCTACTCTTGAAGAGGATCTGAGTTCTGTCTCTTTCTGTGGTTTGGATTTCAAGTTGAAATAGACCCCTTACGGAAAGGGCAGTTATTCTGGGAGTATGGTTATGTTGAGCAAGTTGAATCCACGCTTTGTGTAAGGAGGGAAGCTCCACAGGCTGTGGAAATTGTGTGTGCTTGCCCCAGGACCAATGGGCCCAATGTGAACGAGAGCACACACAAGTGATGACACACTGCTGGCCACCAGGCCACAGCTGCCCACCTTCCAGTGTCACAGCTCCTTCAGTGCCATGTAGTAACACTGTCTGACAGAAGGGAAGCAAAGTGGATGGAGACAGGAGTTGCTCGAACCAGCTTTGCTTTAAGACAAGCCCTGGCAGGTCTTAGGGTGGTAATGTAGGTCCGTTAAGTTCTTGCCAAAGACTCAGAGTAAGAAGCAAGAGTCAACGAGGAGAGGGAAACCAGTGATTAACCTTACTTCTGTAGTGCACTTTGGAACATGAAGTAAAATGAGACAAGACTTTGCTTTCTACCTAATCATGAAAGCCCAAATGGAGGTTCATTAAAGTGACAATTTCCATCTGTGTCCTCAGCCGAATTCAACTTCAGAATAAATCTACTATTTGGCAAACCGTGGGAGGCAAAGCCTGTGAGCTTCTGGGGTTAGTGTGGCAGCAGCGCAGGCTGTTTATTCACCAGGTCTGCGCTGAAAGCTGAGGGTCCAGCAGGATCAACAGCATCCTTTTAAAGCCCTTCAGAGGGACCCACTCCTAAGAAAGCGCCACACACAGATCAGCCACAACAATCACTGTGCTGATGGAGATGCAAGCACAGACTCAGGAGCACACAGCTGCTCCTCTTAGCCAAGCCGCCCAGAGAAGGTGACCTAGGAAATCCCTCCCAAGAACATTCTAGTCCACTTTAGTACTGAGGCCTAAGAGGCTCCAGCACTGGTGCCCAAGTTTCTCCAAAACACCATTTTGAAAAGATTCATGTGGAGT
>JADRCD010202771.1:0-19002 GCA_019843815.1 Montemys delectorum | reverse complement strand
TTTTAAGAAGGAATGAAATGTCCACCTTTTGGTCTTCCTTCTTCTTAAGTTTCTTGTGGTTTGTGGGTTGTTCTTCCTGTATTCCAAACTTCTGGGCTAATAACCACTTATCAGAGAATACATACCATATGTGTTCTTTTGTGATTGGGTTACCTCACTCAGGATGATACTCTCCAGATCCATCCATTTCCCTAAGAATTTCATAAATTCATTGTTTTTAATAGCTGAGTAGTACTCCATTGTGTAGATGTACCACACTTTCTGTATCCATTCCTCTGTTGAGGGACATCTGGGTTGTTTCCAGTTTCTGGCTATTATAAATAAGGCTGCTATGAACATGGTGGAGCCTGTGTCCTTAAATGTAAAATTTTTGAATAAAACTTATGAAAATATTTAATCAAAAACTTCTAAAATCTGCCTCCAGGGCAGGCTTCAGCCCAGAGACTCAGATTTTAAAAGTTTTTGATTAAGTATTTTCATAATTTTTATTCAAAAATTTTACATTTAAATTCTCTGTGAGATTTCACAGAAAATATGTTTTCTTGTAAATCTGTCTTCTTTCCATTGGCTTTGGATTTCCTAAAGATTCCTCAGTTTAGATTTTTTGTATTTATTGACTTGTAACAAAAGTATTTCTTGATGATTTTATAATACTGTCACCCTTGATCCTGAAATAGATACATTTGCATTAGTTATTCTAACCTTTCATTTCACTACTAGTCCTATGTTCTAATGGGCGACAAAGTTTGGTGAATGCCCCGTGGGCTACTGAAAATACATGCTTAAGTGTAGTGTTTCTACAGATTTCTTTTTGGACTGTTTGTTTTGTGGTGCCTTTGAACTTTGAATATTTCTCCATTTACTTTTGTCTGGACTGCTTGTCTGTTGGTGAGAAGACACCTACCACACAGTTTGCCGTTAACTAGTGGCTATATGTCTAGAAGACTTTTCTTTACGAAGCTGCAGGTTCCTGTGTTTGATGCCTGTATGTTTAGAACTGTAATATCCTTAATGAGTGGAAGTAAACATCTCTGTCTCTTGTGACTAGTTTTGCATTGCACTCTATTTTGTCAGATATTGGAACAGTAATGCCTGCCCATTTCTTTGTTCCATTTGCCTGGAATACGTCTTTATTATCTTTTTATTCCAATGCTGTTTGCTTCTATGATGATGTGTGTTTCTAGGACCCAGCAAAAGAGGATCTCGGTTTCCGATCCAGTCTAAAGTGTGTATCTTTTATTGGAGACTTGGATCATTAATATTCAGTTACTATTGAAATGTGCATATCAATTACGTTATGTCATTCATTTTGTGATTTTTTTAGACTTTATGTTTATTAACTGCTCTGATATTCCCCACTTAGCTCTGTGACCTTGTAGGTATTTTGATAAACTCCCTTTGTGTATGGATTATATCTTCTACTATCCTCTGTAGATCTGATCTTGTAGTCAATTTATTTAATCTTTTTAAAAATAATGGATTATTTTTATTTATCTTTCACCTTTAATTGATAGTTTTGTTAAACATAATATTCTAGTCATCAGTTCTGTTTTTTCAGATCTTGGAATATGTTTTCCAGGTCCTTCTGGCTTTAAATGTTTCTGTCAATCAACCATTATTCTTTTTGTTTGTTTGTTTGTTTTTTTGTTTTTTGTTTTTTTGAGACAGGGTTTCTCTGTATATCCCTGGCTGTCCTGGAACTCACTCTGTAGACCAGGCTGTCCTCGAACTCCCAAGTGCTGGGATTATAGGTGTGCCCCACCACCGCCTGTCCATTATTCTTTTTTTAAAAAAATATTTATTCTTATTCTATGTGTATGAATATTTTCCCTGCATGAATGTTTATGTACCATATATATGGCTGGTACAGTTTGAAATTAGAAGACAATAGATTTACTGGCACTGACTAATGCTTGGAGTTGAACCAGAGTCCTCTAAGAGAACAGCCAGTGCCCTTAAACAATAAGCCATCTCTTTAACTGTTATTTTGCTTACCCTGCCTTTGTACTTGACTTGACCCTTTACTCCTAAACTCCAATATCCCTTACTTATTCCTTGTTTGTTGTTGTTGCTGGTTGTTTTGGAAGTCTTATTGTTTGTATATATGATATATCAAATATCATATATACACATGATATTTTATTTATTTACATTTCAAATGTTATTCCCTTTCCTGATTTCCCCCCAGAAACCCTCTAACCCATCCCCCTCCTCCTGCTTCTATGAGGGTGTGCCTCCAGCCATCTACCCATTTCCAACGCCCCTCCCATCCTTGCATTCTCCTACTGAGCCTTCACGGGACCAAAGGCCTTTTCTCCCATTGATGCCAGACAACGCTATCCTCTGGTACATATATGGCTGGAGCCTTGGGTCCCTCCATATGTACTCCTTGGTTGGTGGTTTAGTTCCTGGGAGCTCTGTTTGTTTGATATTGTAGTTCTTCCTATGAGGTTTCAAATTCCTTCAGCTCCTTCAGTCCTTTCTCTAACTCCTCCATTGTGGACCCCATGATCATTTCAATGGTTGGGTGCGAGCATACCTCTGTATTTGGCAGGCTCCGGAAGAGCCTCTCAGGAGACAACTATATCAGGATCCTGTCAACATGTCTTGGCATCCACAATAGTGTCTGTGTTTGTTGACTGTATATGAGATGAATCTCTAGGGTGGGGCAATCTCTGAATGGCCTTTCCTTCAACCTCCATACTTCATCTCCATATTTGCTCCCATGAGTAGTTAATTACCCCTTTTAAGAAGGACCAAAGCACCCACACTTTGGTCTTCCTTCTTCTTGAGCTTCATGTAGTCTGTGAATTGTATCTTGGGTATTCCAAGCTTCTGGGCCAATATCCATTTATCAGTGAGTGCATACCATGTATGTTCTTTTGTGACTGTGTTATCTCACTCAGGATAATATTTTCTTGTTCCATCCATTTGCCTAAGAATTTCATGATGTCATTGTTTTTAATAGCGGATAGTACTCCATTGTGTAAATGTACCACATTTTCTGTATTTATTCCTCTCTTGAAGGCTTCTTTCCAGCTTCTGGCTATTATAAATAAAGCTGCTATGAACATAGTGGAGCATGTGTCCTTATTACAAGTTGGAGCATCTTCTGGGTATATGCCCAGGAGTGGTATAGCTGGGTCCTCAGATAATACTACGTCCAGTTCTCTGAGGAACCATCAGACTGATTTCCAGAGTGGTTGTATCAGCTTGTAATCCCAACAGTGGAGGAGTATTCCTCTTTCTCCACATCCTCTTGCTAGGTGTTTTAACTCTAACATGAGATGGTCTGGTCCCTTTTTAGGATTTCCCTGTGCTGCTTCTACTTAGATCAGATCGGTGTCCTTTCATATAGCTTTGGAAAACTCTTCTGTGGCTTCACTGACAATATTTTCTTTGTACTTGTTATGGTATTTTTTTTTATTTCTGTTGTAGCCATAACTAAAAGATGTGGTCATTTCCCCATGTTTTGTTCACATTTTAATGTTATTTTAGTGAATATTTTAAAGAACTCATCCAATGTATTTTTATCATATTCACTTCTCTCCCCAAACGCATCTCTGATTTCAATGAAATTGAGATCCTTTAAAACCTTGGAGTGGTATCAGAGCATTCTGAACTTTCAGAGAGCTTACATGTAAGCAAGTGTCTATTAACTCGAGAAATCCTATATGCTGTCCACTCACAACACATTCTCTTAGGTGGCATTACCTGGGAAATGTCACTGTAGAATTTACATCTGAAACAAGGGTGTAGTAACCTTACATCTTAAAGTTTTCTTCTAGTGTAAATTCTCTCTTTTAAAGAAAATATTGTTTTTATTTTTGAGAATATAATATATTACATCACTTCCCACATTCCTTTTCCTCACACCAACAACCCCCATAAACTCGTCTCTCACTGTCTCTAAAATTTATGGCTTTATTATTCTTTAATTGTTGTTACACACACATGTACATCTGTGTATTCCTCACTATATGAATGTAATACTGTGAGTCTATATTTGCTATCTGCCTATGTTTAGGGGATGACCATTTGATATTGGATGACCAGTCTGTATGCTCTTCCCTGGGAAAGACTATTTCTCCTGATACTGGTGTCCTTTAGTAGCCTGTTGATCCTTATGTAGTGAAGAGACCTTGTGAACTTTCCCCCTTCAATGCTACTATGTCTACTAGTAAAAATTTCTTCATTTTTTATTTTATGTGCATGTATGTTTTGCCTGAATATTTCTACAGAGCCCACAGAAGTCAGAAGAGTGTGTTGAATACTATAGAAGTGGAGTTAGATCTGGCTGTGAGCCACAGGGTGTGTGCTGGAATCTGAACTTTTGTCCTTTGGAAGAGCAGCCAGTACTCTTAATCACTGAGCCATCTCTGCAGCTAGACTATCTATGTATGTTTAAAATATATAGCTGAAGTCTTAGAGTATGATTACTTATGGATTATGTCAAGATCATACTAAGTCAGGATGTCATGGTTGAACTTTGCTATGGAGTCCACTGTAGGCAGATCCATGAATCAGACTGGAACTTTTCCTTTGGATGTACAATTTATCCAAATGCTACAAGATCAAAATCATCCTGAAAATTCTCTTTGTAATACTCTTCTTTTTCCAAAATCCCTTGAAATAAAATAAACATTAAAAGGAGCCACTATTTTCACAATACCTTAAAAATAAGTATTAAAGCAGAAGCTAAATATAATTAAAACTGTTGAATATAGTACTTTCTGTACCTAGATTTCCAAGATCTATGGCTAGAATTGTAAAGCACTGTTGGCCACAAATAGAGTGTGCACATCAATAACAGATGGTGATGGATCAAGGAGAATTTTCAAAAAAGTAGTCTAACTTGATAACCAAAGTTCTTGTTAAATAAACAGTGATCTAAGTCATGGTCCACAAATCCCAGAATAACCTTAAGAGACCCCAAAGGAAGATTACAAAAGAGCAGAAATGTAAATAACCACACCCAGCTAATAGGTTTTATGACTCGTTCTATATTAACAATCTGGTATGCCTGGTGCATCGCTATAACCACCATGGGCTTCACTCCTTCCACAGTGATTAGCATAAGTGCTTTCCCTGCACCTTGCTTATAACATCAGGCTACTCAGCAACTCTTGCTATCTTGCAAAAATCTCAAGCTGTCAAGAAAATGTTAAGCAATCTCAGAACCACAAGATTTTAGAGCTTGAGATACTGAGGAGTCTCTTGACTCATTCATTTGAAGGATTGGAATTTTCTGGGTCTCCAGAAAACAGCAAAAACAAAGGGAAAATGACTTCATAGCAGGGAATGCTGATGCTGGAACACAGCTGTAGGGATACAGAGGCAGAGATCTCTCTGATACAGGCCCCTGTGCTAACTGCAGGGTTGCTTGGTCTCTTATCAAAAGACCATGACTGAGAATTGTTCCACTGAGTGATGCTTATGTGTGCTGTAGGTCCTGGGAGTTCTGCCTTATGAGACATAAAGGGAAGATATAAAAAGAACTACAGAAAAAGTTGTTGCTTGTAATCTTCAAATCGTATATATTTCTCATTTATTTCCAATGATTTAAGTGGCAAAACAGGTTTAAAAAAAAGAAATAAAATACCTCTTGGCAAACACCCAAAAGTAATTTCAAAATTGAAAATTTAAATTACTTCCTAATATACAAGTTTTTCTTTTGTATTTTAGAAAGGGCAAGAAAACATAGATTATAAAACTAACTGGGGGGAAATGTGAATTTCTTAGAAACCAACTTTACCATTTTTTGTTCTAGAAGTTCTGCTACATATTTTAAGATTTAAATTAGCAAAAGCCACTTATAAGCTTCTTGGAAAAGGATTAGATACTTTTGTCCTTTGGAGAAAATATCCACAGCAGCAGGTTGCACACGTCCTTAATGAAGCTAGTCGACATTATCTGTTCACTGTGGCATGTTTACAGACAAAAATATCTGTCAGATCCTTCAGGGTTCTGGTCAACCTGGATTAAGGTTCTATTTCTATCAAAGCATATACTCAGTGGGCCTTCCAAAAAATGTCATGAAAAGAAATTCTCAGATCTGAGCTGTCATCCTTCAACTATTTTACCCATCATCCATTTACACAGGAATAATTTGCTGATAAATAATGATTTTTGTTACTAGAATTTGGTTCATGAGCTTGAATTTGAAGAGTTGACAGGAGGTCACTTCTGTGTAGGATTTACTTATTACTTTATAAAAATAACCCTTATTTTTTGCATGCTTGAACAATATGTATGCATGTGTATTTATGTGTGTATAGTATGTAGATGGATAGATAGATAGATAGATAGATAGATAGATAGATAGATAGATAGGTAGGTAGATAGGTAGGTAGATAGTTAGGTAGATAGATAGGTAGATAGGTAGGTAGGTAGATAGGTAGATAGGTAGGTAGGTAGATAGGTAGGTAGATAGGTAGATAGGTAGGTAGATGATAGGTAGGTAGGTAGGTAGACGGAATCCATGAGGGCCACAGCACATGTCTGAATTCACAAGGGACCTGTAGGTTCATTACCTGCTGCCTCCTTAGAGATGGACTTTAATATTTTTTATCATTTATCAAACTACCAGACTCATGTGTTTCCAGGGTTCTCCCTTTCTCTTTACTGGAATGATAATGCATTACTGTACCTGGCTTTACATGTTTTGGGGATTGAAAGCCATGTCCTCATGTTTGTGTAGCATATACTTCATCAAATAATTAATATTCCCAACCCCAAATAAGCCTACATTTCAATCTCCTCGTTATCATGGATATTCTTTAGTGATTGTTGTCTGTCTGGATTACCAATTTCCACTAGTCTCTTTCAGAGCTAAATGAATGTAAATATTGTTTCTAGATCTATAATGATTAGCTTTATTTGTTTTTCAAAAATTTAAGATAAATCAATAACAGGAAGTGATCTTCCCAAGTACAAGTCATTTTTGTGATGGGTATGGAAATCATACTGACCTTTTGTATCACTGAGCAAGCGTCTGCCATGCCAATCTGCTGCTGGAGTGAAAGCTTAAACTTTTCTTTGCTATGTTTTCTCCTCCAATTCTCAAGTCCCCAGAGCTATTACTCTAATTCCTATGGGTCATCTGTCCTAGCATCCTGGTTATCTTTGACGCATTGTTAACACTAGCTGTAGTGTCAACAGTTGCAGTCATCTTTGATATATTGTCATCAGTAGCTGTAATGTCAAAAGCTTCAGTCCCTCTTATATACTTTCAATAAAAATACAACAATACAAGCAATACAATAATTCTAAATTAAATTTCATACAATCAATTCTTTACAGTCTTAAATTTTTTCTAGTGAAAACATTACTTCTCATATATTAAATAAATCCAAATGAATTTTACTTACAACAGTTTAAATCTCTTTAGGATATAATCTGACTAAAAATAAGATATTTTCAATTATCCCAAAGGAAAACTAGGAATCTAAGTCACAAACCATTATTATTTTTGAAAATTCAAGGAATCATTTAGAATGCATTATTCCAAATGAATGTTCCTACAAATGTATTCTTCGTATTTTATTTCCTAAATGATAAATAGACTCTCAACATGCTATATTTAGCTCATGCGGCCTGCTTTTACATATTTCCTTCTAATGTGCTATATCAGTTCAGATTTTCACAGCCTTCTATAGAATTACTTTTGATTTTATGTCATTATTTTCCGAGGTACAAATCTAATAAGATCCATTCTAAAAGACTGCAATAAATTCAGTTGGTAAACAAATGATTTTATCAGAAGTAACATAAGCAGCCATAGAGAACAACTTTGAAATGTATATACCCAAATGATGTGGGGGTATTGGAACTGATATGAAGTCCTGTTCTACTTCTTTTATGGCATCCAAACAATCCTTAGCACCCTCTGATGTTATCGATTTCCCAAGCTACAGAGGCAATCCTGCAAAATTTGTAAACTACAAATGGTGATACTTCTTAGAACAAGCTATGGTTTTTGTTGTGAGTAGCAGTAAGATTTGCTTCATGTTAACTTATGCTCAGATCCAAAACTTGAAGATGAGAAGCCTTAGATTTATGGTCTTAATTGCCTAAATGCCATTTCATAAGGGGGGACAAAAAGAATTTCAAAGTCATCTTTCAAAATGAAAGCAAAATTTCCCTTTAAGACACAGAAAATGTCCCCAGCTGGCTGCAGTGTGTCTACTTGGTAGTATGGTTTTTAAGTTTATTAGGTATTGTACAATCTTAGAGAATAATGGTCACAGAACATATTCCTGTACACTGTATCAACAAGAATTGGTGTCAATTGACGAGGAAGCTTCACCCATGAAATTGCAACAGTATGTCTGCCGAAACAAGACTTGCACAGCGACGACACTAATAGTCCCGCGAAAGTGGAAGGGGAAATATCAGGGGCCTTACCCCTGGACAAAGTACTACAGTCAACTAATTACTGCTTTAAGGGAGAATTAGTCTTCCTTAGAGCTGAAAAACCTCATTCATTATACAATATCAGGTGGTCATCACTGAAATTTTATATATATATATATGCAACACTAAATGGATTCAGTAGATTGTATTTATATAGTATGCATTTGAATATTTTCATAATAATAATCAAAGGAAACAGAAAGATTAATTAAACAATAGCTATATTTTTGAGTGTTGGACAACTCAGGATGATCATGAAAAAAAAAATTTCCCTGAAGCAATTCCAAAGGCATGGCATGAATTTAGCTATATTATATTACATATTTTTTATTCTGCATTGATCACAAGCCTGTTTCACAGGATTTATGAAGAAAACTTTTCTTATTGAATGTTTTTTCTTCTCCAATTACTTAAGTTTCATATTTGCCTCTATTACCCTCACTTAGGAATCATTTTAAGACTTGGGGAACTTTTAAAATGCCATGGTTCCCTACAATATCCTAAGTGCTGTTTAATATATTGTGAAAGTTTCATGGTTAGCAACATGAACTTGAAGTTTCTGGCTCAAATAAAATCATTGATTTGGTCAGGCGTGGTGGCATACACCTTTAATCCCAGCACTGCCAGAGGCAGAGGTAGAAGCAGAGGCAGAGAGGCAGAGAGGTAGAGAGGCAGAGAGGCAGAGAGGCAGAGAGGCAGAGTCATATCTCTGTGAGTTTGAGGCCAACTTGATCTACTCAGTGGATTTTAGGGCAGCTAGAGCTACCTAGTAAGACTTTATCTCAATAAACCAAAAAGGAAATTTATTTGATATTTGACATAATAAGACATCCTCTAAATTGTGTGTGTAATAACTCCCTAAACTATGTATACTATTTGCTTGCAAAGCAGGGAAGATTTTATAATATCAATAATCTACATATATTATCTACTATACTTGATATTATAAATAGATGCTTTCTTTTTTGTTAATGAATAACTGATAAATATGACTATTGCCTAATGTGATCAATATCCATGCACTGCAGTACTTA
The DNA here is from genome assembly GCA_019843815.1 of Montemys delectorum. NCBI lineage: Eukaryota > Metazoa > Chordata > Mammalia > Rodentia > Muridae > Montemys > Montemys delectorum. Next base: position 9,553 of record JADRCD010202771.1, on the reverse strand, counting down.
GAATAGAATAATCTTGACTCCCTCAAACTGTCCACTACTGTTGACCAGTGGCATAGGGTAGTGCACCTGCAATCATTTAATCACTTTAGACATGTGATCATAACAACAGTCCTATGTTCTCCGAATTATTCTTCTCTTTGTGAAAGGCTATGATTGAAATGGTGATTATTTATATTACTAATATTTTTACAAATAATTTCTATCATAATCAACATATACCTAGTAAGATATCATTTTGAATACTGTAAGGACGTAGAGTCAGAAGAATAATGAGGCAAAAGTTGGAAACATTAAATCAACCTCAACATTTTCAGGTTGGACACTTTGGGATCTGTTTGTGCCACTAGGGAGAAAAAATGGGTTAGTTTGGCATGTGAGAAAAGGAAAGAACTCGTATCCAAGTAATGAAATTGGATAAATTTAGATGTTTGTGATTATAGCTGCTGAATATGTTTTCGACTGACAGAATATGCTCCGATATTGGAATACAGTCAAAATCCATCTAAATCATGCCAGAGAAATGTTAAATGGTGATGAGAAGACTGGAATTTAAGCTGATCACTGTAGCAAAGATAGGCTCACACTGACAATTCTGGTGAAGGATTCTGACCTGGCAGCTTACTCAATGACAAGGTGCTTTAATGCACCCTGGAACTCATAGGGGTGGCAGAAAGCTATTCCCACTCCAACCACAACTCTTTTGAAGGCATTTGAAATGTTATAATCTACTCTATTCAAGTGTAGGACAAATATAATTTATAATCTGTGAAAAACATTGAGTTAATAGCATACATTAGTATATAGAGCTGTCAACTTATGCATTTAGATTGTGGGTGACATCTTAAAAAAATAGTAGTAATTAACCTGCTAGAAGTAAATCTTCAGTTTACTTCCAGTAAATTTAATAAAGGGAGATCAAGAAAGGATACATGAGAAAAACCAGGAAAATATGAATAAAAATAAGAATAAGAAGAAAAAACTTGCAGTTCTAGATGGCAGAAATGAAAACAGCCACTGATGCTATAAAGACATTTTGGCCAATGACAGACAGTACACATGATAGTGGCCTTATATTAAAATGCATATGAGACTTACTGCAGCCTAATGACAGAGCATAGACTGTAACATCACAGGGTAATACATCACTCAGGTGTCCTACGTAATGTGGGGTTGAACAAATCTACCTTACTGGAAATCTATATAAAAGTAAAACACACATATTATGCACTGACAACAAAGAACTATGTTACTTCTTTACAAATGTGTAAAATTTTTATTATTTTAATGTATGATGCTTTTATTTATTACAAATGTTTATTGTGATGGACCAGGGAAGGTGTCACTGCTGAACGATTGGCAATGGATGGAATCTGGAGAAAGAACAGTCATTACCTTTAGTTTGTGTAGTAAATGGAGAGCCCATGGAGTACCAATGGATACTTTCAAATCTGGTGCCACACAGGATGCCCTGGTGAATATCAGTGGAGGGGAATAACAAGATAAGAAGGAGATTAAATAGGGTGTGCGCAAAAGAAAACAGAATGTACCATAAGCATGTTTGAACTGGTAGAGAACAAATTTAGTTGATCAAAAACCATTTGCCATATGGCAGTGTCATGTTAGCCCAGCAGTCATCTCATACATCTATGTCTCCCATGGTCCTTGAATGACTGTCTAACTTCAGGGAGTAAGCCAATCCAAAAGAATCCATTTATAATTGTATACAGGTATTTACATACAGTGTGTGTATGTGATGGCTTGTATATGCTCAGCCCAGGGAGTGGCACTATTAATAGAGGTGGCCTTCTTGGAGTAGGAGTGTCACAGCAGGTATGATTTTTTAATACCCTAGTCCTAGCTGCCTGGAAGTCAGCATTCTGCTAGCAGCCTTCAGATGAAGATGTAGAACTCTTTAGCTCCTCCTGCATCATGCTTGCCTGGATGATGCTATGTTACCACCTTGATGATACTGGACTGAACATCCTTTATAAGATTTGCCTTGGTCATGGTGTCTGTTCACAGCAGTAAAACCCTAACTAAGACAGTATGTGACCCTAACATAGCAATCAGATACAATTTATAATGGAACTAGAATCATTTTTATCTGTGTAAATCACCAATTGTCTTTCCCTTTTCCTTAGTGAATGTTTCAAGATACATTGAGGGTAGAGAAGTTATAAATTGGAATACATACAGCCATAGAGCAGAGGACTCACCTACATGCATAGATATGGAAAGACAATGCCAAAGTGAGTTATGTAATAGATGACAAAGCCCCAAAATGTTTAGCATGAGTAATGACATGGAAAAACTAGACAGCATATTGTAAGGTTGATTTTCATATTGTACATATTTTGTAATAATTGATTAGGGATATTAGGTTTTAACTTGTTTGGGGTAATGAGACAAATTTCCATTGAACGTTTCAGCAGATTTATTGGAGATACTCACTTGAATAGTCTAAGAAATAGAGAAAAGAAAGATGTGGGTCACAATGGTTTTGTCACTGACCAGTACCTAGCTTAGCTACAGCCATGCTTGAATACACTAGCCAGGAATAGATTCTTGGCATGACTACTAGAAAGTTAATTTAACAGGAAGTCCAACTGTGAAAGTTGATATTTTCTTTTCTGTAGCCATAGAAGGAAGCCCTCTCATTCTGAGAAATAGATTTTTAGAAGTTCTTCAACCTTCATAGTCTCATGCAACAGAATTGGGTTTTAACTGGGTATTGTACCTGGAAATCAACATGTACATTATTGGAAAGTTACAACTCCTTCTTCATAAAGCATTAAGAATGCCTTGTAAGTCAGATGGAATAAGCATACACTGTAGGAGGGAAATGGCACAAGATATGTGCAATTGGAACAGTCCTAGCCTGGGCCACATTTTGTTTTTGGTTAGTGTGGCCTCTAGTGAAGTTAGGCATGTACTCAGAAATGCAGTGCCTGAAACATAAAAGAGGTAAGGATCCACACATTTTACCAGAGGTAGATCTAGGAAATAATGTAGGAAGGGGAAGAGACAATAAATATATTCAGAAACTTTGAGCATTAGAAATTATATATGCTTTCAAAAGTCAAGTGATTTAGTGTGTGCAGCTAGCATTTTAAATCAATATGTTACAGTAGAAATGATATGAGATAATATTTTTGATGTCTTGAGAAATGAAAAAAAAGCTTAGAACCTTCAATGTCTTTTACAAAAAACGTATGCATAGATATTTTTGATAAAGTTGTGCTATATTGCAGGTGCTTACTGAATTCTCTATAATGAAGTTCAGATGAAGAAATAGAATGCTGGAGGAAGCTGAAAAGCTTATCAAAGTATCCATGCTATTAAATATAAGTCATGAGAGTAAGAGAAAGAACCAACACTTGTCTTAGGAACAATTTTAGACATAAAAGTAGAGAATTGAGCTGAGATATTGACTCTAAATTTAAAATGAGGGTAAGCACACTTATCTAGAATCCAGGCAAAAGTTTCTCAATAACTCAAAGCATTAGGAAAATGATACTTAGTTTTTTTTTCCTGGTATAAATTGATAGTCTAGAAAACAATGGATGTATGAACAGATAGACAGGTAGATAGGTTAAACAATAGATCCAAACTACCAATTAAACTAAAATGATTTTTAAAAAAACTAGTTTATGCAGGAGCAGTCTTAGAAAATAAGGCGCTACTGTCAAGGCTCCTGTTCTAAAGAACGAGGAACCCAGAAAATAAAAGAGAACTTAAAGATACCACATATCCTTACAGGAACTCTTCCATTGCCTATATCAAAAGAGGACAAGACTGTACAAGGATATAGCTACTTCCATGGCACATTAAGCCTTTTTTTTTGTAAAAGTCATTTTTATTTCCTCAGATGAAGGGATGAAATAAGAGCTATACCAAGGGTGTATGAATACACAGATTTGTCTCAGCTCAGAGCATTTCCTATTCTCTTTCTAAGTATTCCTAGTCCTAGGCCTGGAAGCTTCTAACTTCTGTACACTCTTCCAGCCTGTCTGTTAACCTAGGCCTAGAATGTTTCAGCCTCTGAGACTTATTGCCAAATAAGCTCATCCTTTCTAGTTCTTTCTAAGCTGGTTCAACTGTTCTAGCTCAAAATCCTCTTCAGGCTGATTGATTCAATGTGGCTCCCCTCAGCTTCTCATGTCTGCCTGGCCTCAAACTAACTCTAGAAATTTGTTCTAATCTTCTGGCTCCTTCTTACTCTCTGGCTTCAACTGCCTCTGCTGATCTGCACTGAACTGCATAAACTCAAGAATGAACTCATTGCACTGACTGAATCTCTCTCCCTGAGTTGCTCTTTAATAGCTTCTCTTTCCTGTGCTGTTCTCATGGGACTTGGGTGTATCCTATCTCTGACTCATTCTGTCAAATCTTTCTCTGATTTGTCACTTTAAAACATTGCTGCCTCCTTCTACAAACTAATTTCACCTTAAATGTGTGTACTAAGGGAATGTCTGTATTCCAGTTGCCTCACCAAGGCCTGGTCTTTGAATATGATCCCTTGCCAGTGTACCCATGTTGTTGAATTAAAATTCCACAAGTTTTTATTTGAATCAAGAACTCTTGTGTCTTACAGTCCCATAAATATTAGAAATGAATCACCAGAGAAACCAAAGATAGAAAAATACCTGATGGAGAAGAATACAAGATGGTAGCTTCTACCTAAGCTGTTTAGACAGTGGGAAAGGAATAGGACTATGCTGTGTAGACAGTGGGAAAGGAATAGGACTATGTTGTGTAGACAGTGGGAAAGGAATAGGACTATGCTGTGAAGACAGTGGGAAAGGAATAAGACTATGTTCTGTGAACAGACATTGATACAAATTCTAGGACTAGAGAGATATTTTATTGAGCAGGGTGCCTTTGCAAGCATAAATACATAGGCTTTTTTTTCTGTATCCACATAAAAGTTGGGTATGGTTGCACTCATCTGTACTCATCTGTAATATTTGTGTTTAATAGGGATTGAGAAGGAGGGCACAGATGTTCTCAGCACTTTGTTGGGTAGCCAGTGTATCAAAAACAACAATCTCCAGGTTCAATGAGAAACACATTTTTAGAAACTAATGTGCCTCACTATAGAGTAGGGCACTTGACATGCAGTTGTTCAAGCACACACATCTGTGTAAACACACACATACACATACATATTCACAAACATTTTAAAAGAGTAAAGAAATTGATACAATTTTAAATTACTTTGAATATGAAAATATTTACATATGGAAATAGTTTTAAGTAGTCAATCAATAAATTAGGAGTAAAAGTGACTTAGTAGAAAAGGACAAGCCTCTTATCATTCAAGATGATGATCTATGTGGAGGACCCTGTGAATCAGGTAGTCAAGCCAAAGAGATGTTAAAGGAATCTGCTATATCAAAAATACAATAAGTGAAAGAAATGACAAGAAGTCTTTCATGACAATGATATACTAAATAAAATGCATTAATTCTAATAAAAAGACAATGCTTATCAGCCTATAAATTGAAACCTACTAGTGTCTGATAGTGAGATGCAATCAATAGCAAAAGGGAACATATCAGTTTTCATATTAGTGTATCTTACTACAGTTGCTTCCATTTTAAATAATCTCTAAGTCAGTTAATAATGAGGCAAAATTGATTATTTTGTATCTTATTTCTTCAATAGCTATAATTAGAAATATTTAAATACAAATATAAATTATTGTTTTCACATTCTCTGATGGGATAGTTTGGCACATACTAAATTTTAAGAATAATGTTTATATATATATCATTAATATATATTATATATAGTATTATATATATAGTATTATATATTAACACCATTAATATATATGTATATATACATATCAGTGTTAGATGGATGTAATACATCAAATTTTGTTTTTAAAAGTCTACTCTTCAATACAAAAAGAGAAAAGGAGATAACATATGAAACATAAAACCCAGCATAGAGAAACGAATCCAAAAGACAAATAACTGTACTGGATGGCAAGAAAAAAAAACATAAATAGTCACCTGTTATTTTAAGATTTAACAAGTGTTGCTGTTTGTGTTAATGGCATATAACTGCTGATGGGGGCATTAATCATTAACTTAAGTCAGGTTGAAATGTTAACGATAAGAAGAAAACCCCGAGCATAAACTATATTGAGTAGAACTGAAGCCTGACGAGTACTGCTATGTTTTAAAATGTACTAAGGTGGGAAGAGAGAGCGCTATGGAAAGGATGGTAATGGCAGAAATTACAAGTGAAGAGTTTGTTCAAATTATGACAGAGAAACGAAATTATTTAAAAACTCATAGAAGAAAAGTAGGGACCCAGAAGAATAAAACCATACTGGTTTTTAAATTGGCGACAGGGATAAATAAGATTTGTTAGTTATTAACTCACTTCCTTGTTTCAAAGAGAAAATCTATATTCTGAAAACATTAAACTAAAAAAGTACTCTCATTGAAGGGAAATCCTGCTTAGAAGAAGAAATAATTAGAATTTGTTTCTGACACTGAGCATTCTTGATCGAGCAATATTCCCCTACAGCAAATCATAAAATGTGCATTGCTCACTCCCTGATATCTGGCAAATAGAAAGCCTGAGCCATCTTCTGCCAGAATCTAATCCTTTCATCTTTACTAAATACAGTTCCTGCTGAGTTTATTTTTAATTAACTAAATTAAGTTTTTTTCCAAAGCCCACTTCCAATAACTCTCTCATATTTTGTTACCTTGTGGTTCTTTTACAGCATACTTATTTTAAAGTAAGTTTTGTTCTCCAGATGAAATTGTATTCTTAGAGGCTGCCTTAGTGATGAATACGATCACCCTTTCTAGCTTTTCCTGAACTGTGGCTGGTTGGTTCAACTCAGCTGTTCTGGCCTAAACTCCTCTCCAAGCTGATTGAATCAAACTGGCTTCTGATGGAATTGCTCTACTTGGCCTCAAACTAACTCTAGCGATCTGTTCTAACTTTCTGGCTTCTTCTCATTCTCTGGTTCCTTCTGTCTTGATCTACCTGCAATCTGTCTCTGTAAAACTGCCCCAGTAAAACTCTCTGCCTCTTGGCCTCTTTCTGCTTCTCTCTGTCTCTCTGTCTCTGTCTCTGTCTCCCTTTCTCTCTCTCTCTCTCTCTCTCTCTCTCTCTCTCTCTCTCTCTCTCTCTCTCTCCTCTTAAGTCACCTCTCTTTCATGTCTGTTCTCCTGAGAGTTGAGCATATCCTATCTCTGACTCATTTTGTCAATTCTTTCTCTGATTCACCATTCAATTAGACATCATGTTCAAACAAGGCTGCTTCCTTCTATAAACTGACTTTACTTTCATTATTTGGGATTAAAGGTGTGTATCATTCCAGCAGGATCATGAAGACCTATATGGTCTTTGGTTGTGACCTCTTTCCAGAGTAGCCATGTTGCTGGATTAAAATTCCTCTACATATGTTGATCTATATCAATGCAGGGACTCACTTTGCAACTTTTCACTGATCCTAAGAAAATGTGCCCTTTCTTATATTTTTCATTTGTAAGGCAGTGCAGGGAAGAATATATTTTTAAAATGTATACTTAAATATTTTCTACTTATATATTTTATATACTTAATATTAATATATAATTAGTAGTATCTTAGTATATAGTTCATGTATTTAAATATGTGTATTTACAGATATATAAATATACTATAGTATTTGACCATGTCAGAAAAAAAAATACCACTTACTAGATGACTTATGTAACAGGATTTTTATTTTCTCATCATTCATAGCATCCCTCTAGGTATACATAATGTCTCTTTGTGTCCTAATCATTGTTTACTATAGTGATACAAATTATGTTGTATTAGCTTCTATGTTAAAAGTCTCATTCTATCTTAAATGCCTCTTTATATTTGGAGCCACTTTTAGAAATACTGAGATTATGATTTTGTCTTAGACTTTTGGTGTGCAATATACTGAAAGAAAGAGGGAAGAGAAGGGAGAACATAGGGAGAGAAGGAGAAAAGGACAAACAGATAGACAGAAAGAGATAGATGATATAAATGAACAGACTTTATCCATGTAGTCATATAGCTATGGGCAAGAATGATAAAATGTTCATGAGCCCAATCTTGTATAATGGTCAATAATTCATAAAAATTTGAAGTACCTGGAATTGGCAAATTACTTTTAATGAGGAAATATGCCAGTTATGTTCTAGGACTTCAGATGCAGAACAAGAATGGTTAATTGCAGCAACTACAGAATAGAAGAGCAATCAACCTGCTTAGTGCTCCAGATTCCTGTTCAGATCATTTTACCATCTTCCACAATGTCTACCCCATAAGGCTCTGATTCCTAACCACATTCTTTTCTGATAGCCCAGATTTTATTTACTTCTGTAATTTTAGAGTTATTGCCTTTCAACTAAATAGTCTTTGTCCTCACTGAGGTTTCTTCCAGCCTTTGATTATTTTGACTTTAAGTTTTTATTTCCCCTTATAAAGCACCCACTCATCATCTTGAATTTGATGTACAATCAGATCTACTGTATTATTATTGTCTTCTTGCCCACAACCCTTACTATACTCACAAAACCAGGGAAAAGACAATTTTGTTTCTTCACATAATATTTCACTGCTTACTAAAATGGATAAAATATAGTGGCTAAACAAAAATAGTTATCAAAAATATATAAGCAGATATTATAAAGATAATGCATGAAGATACAATGAAAACAAGTTATTTACTAACAACTGTATCCATCCTTCTCAGAGTTAAAAGTGTAGTAGACTTCATAGGATGATTTCAAAATGAAATATAGTCATTCACACTGATATTAAAAGCATATATATACTGCTATAAAAGCATTGTATGTTGGTGATGCAATGAACCAATTTCATACCAAAGTTCTAAAAATATTTGCAGAAGAAGCATTGTCAATCTAAAGATAGTGCTGCTGGTAACAAACAAGTCACAAAGTATCTATGACAAGTTTGCCTCCCAAGTGCTATAACTGGGGAAGGGAGGGGTCAGCTCTCCTGCTCTCTTGCCCTCTGAAACAGCTCTCCCATGCTGCCCAGGTAAAGAGTAGGAGAGAGACCTCACACCTTACCTGAGTAGCTCATTAGAGCTGGTCCTGATGATATGAAGATTGACTGTGTGGTGGTGTGGGCACAGGAAAGATGGCTTTGTATCCTACTTCCTGCAGAAGGGCAATGTGAGAGAGCTGGCTCAGAGGGTATGAAAGCAAGAAGGCTGACTCTGCCCCTTATCAAAGCAGAGCTGTAGAGCTGGCCCTGGTGCTCTGGATGCAGGAGAGCTCACCTCAATGGAATGGCATGAGTAAAAGAGAACTAATGGACTGACTAATTCAGCTACCACCCAGACTTAGATACAGAATTTTGAGTTGGCCCACCCTGACATCTGCCCGATCTATTATGCTAGAATTCACGAAAGGGCTGCCTCTGCATAAACAAAGCTGCAGGAACTCCATGACATAGGACAACAACAGAATATCTAAAAGAAATCCTGGTGAGGGCCCAGTATTGACAGTGTAGCAGAAGCCAGAAGCCTTCAGCCAGA
>JADRCD010202770.1:10866-21678 GCA_019843815.1 Montemys delectorum | reverse complement strand
TGGGGCAGATTCCTAGTTGGTGTGCTCCCATGAAGACTCAATATCCCTATCCATCCTAGAGGACCTGCTGCACTCAGAGCAGTTGGACCTACTGCACTCAGAGCAGTTGAGCAGTTAAAGACCCTCTGGACTCCAGCAGTTGAGGATTGGCTGTGCTCAAGGCAGTTGCACAACAGCTTGACTGCTCTACTGAAGACCTAACAGTATGAAGGCCTCCCAGGAGATCTACTGCAGCCAGGGCAATAGATCAGCAGTTTTCCTTCCCCTGTGAAGAGCCCCCAGTTGGAAGGTCCAACAAGTCATCTGATATAGCCAGGGTCCCAGGCCTACCTGGAGGCCTGAAGCAACCCAGGGACAAAAGAGGCAGACTCTGTATATTCACCCAGACCAACAAACACCAGTGATATCCAGATGGCAAAAGGCAAACACAATACCATAAGCAACAGAAGCCAAAATACGTGGACATCATCAGAACCCAGTTCTCCACCACAGCAAGTATCAGTACCAAGTTCTCTCACCACAGCAAGCCCTTAATACAACAACACACCTGAAAACTTTAGGAAGCTGACCTAAAATCGTATCTCAAGAAGATAATAGAGTCCTTTAAGGAGGATCTTACTAACTCACTGAAAGAAATACAGGAAAGCACAGGTAAACAGGTGAAGGAATTGAATAAAGTAAGCCAAGACCTGAAAATGGAAGTGAAAACAATAAAGAAAGCACAAATGGAGGCAAACCTGGAAATGGAAATCCTAGGAAAGAGGTCAGGAATTACAGATGTAAGTATTATCAACATAATACAAGAGATAGAAGAGAGAATCTAGGTGTATGGTAGAACAGATTGACACAATTATCAAAGAAAATTCAAAACATTAAAAACTCCTAACTCAAAACATCCAGGAAATTTAGGACACAATGAAAAAACCAAATCTAAGAATAACCAGAATAGAGGAGAACAAAGATTCCCAACTTAAAGGATCTGAAAAGGTCTCCAACAAAATCATAGAAGAAAAGAAAAATCTTCTCATCACAAAGTTATCAAAATATGAAATACACAGAGCATAGAAAGAATATTAAAAGCTTCAAGGGAAAAATGCCAAGTAACATACAAAGGTAGACATATCAGAATTACACCAGACTCCTCAACAGAGACTATGAAACCCAGAAGAGCCTATTCAGAGTCTGTGCAGACTCTAAAAGAACAGAAATGCCAGTCCGGGATACTATACCCAGCAAAACTCTCAATCAACAAAGATGGAGAAACCAAAATATTCCAGGACAAAACCAAATTCAAATGGTATCTAACTAGCAACTCTACAGAGGATCCTGGAAGGAAAACTCCAACACAAGGAAGGTACCTGCACCAAAGAAAGGACAAGGTGTTAGGCATCTCACAAGAAAGTCAAAAGCAGAGAGCCACAAGCACATAAAGCCACCTGCAAAATCAAACATATCAGGAACCAACAGTCATCTCTCTTTAGTATATCTCAATTTAATAACCTAAATATTAATAGACTCAATTCACCTATAAAAAGATAGAAGATAACAGATTGGATAAGCAAACAAGATCCAATATTTTGCTGCATAAGAAACATACCTCAATAAAAAAAAAAACAGGCACTATCTCAGAATAAAAGGATGGAAAGGGTCTTCCAAGCAAATGGTCCCAGGAAAGAAGCAGGAGTTGCCATCCTAATATCCAATAAAATAGATTTTTAACCAAAAGTTATCAAGCGTGATGAAGAACGACACTTCATATTCATCAAGGGGGAAATCCACCAAGAGAAAGTCTCAATTCTGAACACCTATGCCCCAAATGAAAGACCACCCAAATTCATAAAAGAAACTTTACTAAAACTCAAAACACAAATTGAATCCCACTCAATAATTTTCAGAGATTTCAACATCCTACTCTTACCAATGGACACATTGTTGAAACGAACTCAACAGAGACACAGTGAAACTACGAGAAGTTATGAACTAGATGGATTTAACAGATATCTACAGAACATTTCACCCTAAAAGAAAAGAATACGCCTTCTTCTCAGCACCTCATGTTACATTCTCCAAAACCAACATATAATAGATCAGAAAACAGGCCTTAACAGATATAAGAAGATTGAAATAATGCCATGCATCCTATCATATCACCATGGCCTAAGACTGGTCTTCGATAACAGCAAAAACTACAGAAAGCCCACATACAATGGAAACTGAACTACTCTTTATTCAATAGTAACTTGGTCAGGGAAGAAATAAAAAAAACTTAAATGAGAATTTAATGAGAATGTTGACATATCATACTCAAACTTATAGGAAATAATGAAAGCAGTGCTAAGAGGAAAGTTCTTATTACTAAGTGCCCTGGTAAAGAAATTGGAGAGATCTTACACTAACAAATTAACAGCACAACTGAGAAATCTAGAACAAAAAGAAGCAAACTCACCCAAGAGGAGTAGAAGGCAGGAAATAGTGAAACTCAAGACTGATATAGAGGTACCAGGGTCTAAACCACCAACCAAGGAGTACTCATGGAGGGACCCATGACTCCAGCCACATATGTAGCAGAGGATGGCCTTGTGGGACATCAGTGAGAAGAGAAGGCCTTGGTCTCCGGAAGGCTTGATGCCCCAGGGAAGGGGAATGCCAGGACAGGGAAGCAGGAGCAGGTGGGTTAGTGAGCAGGGAGAGGGGGATGGGATAGGAGGATTTTCAGAGCAGATAAAATTTGCAATGTAAATAAAGAAAATATACAATTAAAAAAAAAAAAAGAAAGAAAGAAAACAATACAAAGAATTAGCAAAACCAAAAGCTGGTTCTTTGAAAGAATCAAAAAGATAGATAAACCTAATTAAAGGGCCAAGAGGCAGTATTGAAATTAATAAAATCAGAAATGAAAAGGGAGACATGACAACAGAAATGGAGGAAATTAAAAAAATCATCAGATCCTACTATAAAGCCTATCCCCGACAAAACTGGAAAATCTAGATGAAATGGATTGTTTTCTAGACAGATGCCACATACAAAAGTTAAATCAAGAGCAGATAAACTATTTAAATAGGCCTATATAGAACAAGGAAATAGAAGAAGTCATTAAAAACCTCCCAACCAAAAAAACGGCAAGGGCCAGATGGGTTTAGTGCAAATTCTACCAAACCTTCAAAGAAGACCTGATACCAATTTTCCTCAAACTATTCCATAAAATAGAAACAGAAGGTGCACTATCTAACTCACTCTATGAAGCCACAATTACTCTGATACCTAAACCACACAAAGACTCAAACAAAAAAAGAGAACTTCAGACCAATCTCGCTTATGAATATTTGAAGCAAAAATACTCAATAAAATTATCGCAAACCGAATCCAAGAACACATCAAAATGATGATTCATCATGATCAAGTAGGCTTCATCCCAGGGATGCAGGGATGGTACAATATATGGAAATCCATCAATGTAATCCACTATATAAACAAATACAAAGAAAAAACCGTATGATCATCTCCTTAGATGCAGAAAAAGCATTTGACAAAGTAAAACACCCCTTCATGTTAAAAATATTGGAGAGATCAGGAATATGAGGCCCATAACTAAACATAATAAAAGCAACTTACAGCAAACCAACAGCCAATATCAAATTAAATGGAGACATAATTGAAGCAATCCCACTGATATTGGGGACAAGACTGGATGACCACTCTCCCCATATCTATTCAATATAGTACTGCAAGTGTTAGCTACAACAATAAGACAATGAAAAGAAATTAAAGGAATACAAATTGGTAAAGAAAACAAAGATACCACAATTTGCAGATTATATGATAGCACACAAAAGTGACCCCAAAAATTCTATCAGAGATTTTCTCCAGTGGATATCCAACTTTAACAAAGTGGCCAGATATAAAACTAACTCAAATAAAACAGTAGCCTTCCTTTATAAAAGGATATACAGGTTGAGAAAGAAATTAGGGAAACAATTCCCTTATAGCCACAAATAATATAAAATATCTTGGGGTAACTAATTAAAAAAGTAAAAGACTTGTATGACAATAACTTCAACTTATAGAGCCTACTTCAAGTAGGAAGACAGGACATCAAGTGGAGGGATAGGGTTGCCATCCCACAGTCATAACTCTGACTCATAATTGTTCCTGTCTGCAAGAATTACAGAGACGGAAATGGAGAGGAGCCTGGGGATAAGAAGGTCCAGTGACAGGCCCAAAGTGGTATCCAGCTCAAGGGGAGGTCCCAAGACCTGACACTATTACTGAGGCTATGGAGCGCTCACAAAAAAAGGACCTATCATGACTGTCCTCTGAAAGACCCAACAAGCAGCTGAAAGAGTCAGAAGCAGGTTGACACCCAACCAATGGACAGAAGCAGCTGACTCTGTTGTTAAAGTAGGGAAAGCTGAAAGAAACTGAGGAGAAGGGCAATCCTGTAGAAGGACCAGCAGTCTCAAACTGGACCTCTGAGATCTCCCAAACACTGGACCACCAAACAGTCAGCATACACCAGCTGATATGAGGACCCCAACACACATACAGTAGAGGAATTCTGGGACTGTGTTCATTCGGAGATGATGCACCTAACCCTCAACAGACTGTTTAGAGAGTTTAGAGGTTAAGTGGGGTAGGGGGTGGGGACATCCAAGTGGAGAAGAAGATTGGGGAGGAGGTATTGGATGTAGAACAGTCATATGTTGGATTGGGGTGGGGGATAAAACATAGAGTGGAAAAAATAAATTAATTTAAAAATTAAAATGTATATAAAAGTAATTTTGGATTTCAAACCATGTGAATATTTTACATTTACTCTAACTCTTCATGTCCTGCTTAGTTGCAGTCATCAGCTACATACAAAATAAAATCATCTGAGGCAGGAGTCTCAATTGAGGGATTGCACCATGCAGATTGTCCTGTAGCATCATTATAAGAGATTGTCTTAACTCTTGATTAATGTGGGATGGATCAGGCCAGTGTGGGCAATCCCAATACCCAGATGGGCAAGGGATATATAAAAAGCTAGCTGAGCATAAACTTGAGAGAAAACTCATAAGCAGTGTCTCTCCATGAATATTGCATTAGTTCCTAGTTGAGTTCCTTACCTGACATCCCTTCATGAAAGTCCATGACCTGGAAGCGTAAGCCAATTAAACCTTCCCTAAGTTGAATCTTTTTGTCAGAGTGTCTTATCAAAGCAGCAGTGATGAAACTAGAATACATAATGGGGCTTAAGATTCTTCCTGGGCAGTACTTCATCCACTTATAAGAAACATACCATCACTCTTGTCAGTTTTATTTTATAGCAAAGCATCACTTTCATGTGTATGTTTTTACACTAGTCTTCAACTTTAGGGAATGTAATGTTTTTGCTGTCTGTTTGTTGTTATACTTTTTGTAAGAGGGTATTATTACTTTATCCACATTGGTTTTAAACTCAGAGGCTGAAGCAATTGTTTGACTTTAGGCTCCAAAGTGATACTGTTAATGCAGGCCATTACACTGGGCTCTGAAGATTACTCTGATGTGTAAAGGCATAATATTTCTGTCATAATGACTTAGGGAACTATACTCCTAAATCCATGAATTCACAGCTATCCCTATTCAGCTTCCTCTAATTCTGATGTTGGATCTATTAAAAATTGTTTGCCAATTATTATAAACTCTCACATTTCTCTTTTAGTTCCTTTTTGTTTGTATTTTTATTTGTATTTATTTTCGAGGGTAACTTTTCATCTTTTGCAAGTATCTTAATAATTGCATATTGAAATGTTTTCTTCATCATAGGTGCCTTAAAACCTTTGTTGAATAAGTCCTGCCCACCCACTCTCTTTCTTCTGATAATTCATTTGTTTGAGATCTTCTGTGTCCTGGTGTCACAGGTGCTTTTCTGGTGAATCCTGGACATTTGTTTTCGCAATATCACAAGACTAAAATTCATTTAACCCTTTTATTTCAGCTGCTATTTTGCAACAAAGAAAGGTGAATTTTCCACCTAATTTCTTCTAAATGTGGATAGAAATTCAAGTTTTCCAATAATTTCTTCTTTTGCTCCTCTTTAAAAGTTTGTTTTATTCATTTACATTCCAAATGTTGCCACTTTCCCAGTCCTCCCTCCAAGAGTTCTTCATCCATTCCTACTCCACTTTTCCTCTGAGAGGGTGCTCTTCTATCACCATATCCACCAACTCCCACCTCACACCCTTCTCACCCCCCTTCCCTAGGGCATTGAGTCTCTACAGGATTAGGTGCATCCTGTCCTACTGAGGCCAGACAAAGTAGTCCTGTTCTATGTATATGCAGGGGGGCATAGACCAGTCCATGTATGTTTTTTGGTTGATGGCTTAGTGTCTTGGAGCTCCCAGGTATCTGCATAAGTTCATACTGTTGGTCTTCTTATGGAGATGCTGTCCCCTTGAGTTCTAATTTTTGACCCAGAATTGTTCCTGTCTAAAGCAATGTATGCACAAAATAATGGAGCAGAGATTTAAAGAAAGACCATCCAATGACTAGCCCAGCTTGGGATCCATCCCATGGGTAAGTAACAATACCTGACACTACTACTAATGCCTTGTTGTGCTTGCAGACAGGAGCATGGCTGTCCTCTGAAATACCCTTCAACAGCTGACTATGACAAACACAGATATAGGCAGCCATTGGACTGATGTCGGGGATAATTATGGAAGAGTTATAGGAAGATTAAAGAGCTCCAATACATTTTTGTTGTTATCCAGAGTGGGGAAATGGTTCTAGTGTAGAGTTTTGCCACACAGCTTTGAAGGAAATGGTTTTCATTGGACATATTCTCCACAGCATAAAGACTGCTGCTTCCTTTGGGTGATCATCAAAATCCTAACTTTACACTAGATCACATGTATACAATGCTCAGGAGATGAATCGCTGCATCATTACTATTAGGAGATTGTCAGAGTCAGGATGTTCCAATCATCACAAATGCTGTGAAAATAAGCAAGGAGTATCCTCCTTTATAATCAACAGGGATGGGGGTTCCCTTTCCTTCCTTTCCTATCGAGACAGCCTGTTAGTAGAGACATTGCTCCACCACAGTATAACTTCCTGAGTCTAGAAATCAACTGAGTCCAGGTTTTCAATCCTTCCTTTGAGCCCTGGGGTCACTGTGGTGTGTGTGTGTGTGTGTGTGTGTGTGTGTGTGTGTGTGTGTGTGTGTGACAGAATATTGGGAGACTATGGTAACCAGTTATGTATTTTCAAGTTGTCCACATCCCTATTTAGTCTGTTTCTGCTGACAGGACTAGAGGGTGTTTGTTTTTATTGGGACTTATTGACTATGCATGTTTGACATTTCCAGGTTAACAGTTTCTTTATCTCAAAATCTGGATTGTATGAAATCGCAACAAATCCAGGAAACCCGCCATCATGTATTTTTCAATCACAAAGCAACTGCTCTAATGTCTTTTTCTTTCAAACTCTCAAAGATTTGTTAATATTTGTCTTACATATAACATATAGGGTTTTTAGTTGTACTTGGAAGAAGCAATTCTGACTACCAAAGTCAGAAAAGTACTTGATATTTTATTTATTTTCCTTACTCTAGTTATCTAGAAAATTACCTATTCTTCTGTGTGTATGTGTGTGTGTGTGTGTGTGTGTGTGTGTATGTATTAAATTTTCTATTAGTTCTCTGTTAAGTAATTTGTCTTTCATCTACAAATATTATTTCTGTGATTGATTAAGCTCTTTCTCACTTTTTCACTTATCTAATATTTTGTAATGGTATTTATACTAAATAAACTAAGAATTGCTTTCTTGGTGCTTAAGATAGAATTAGCAATCAGTATAGACCTTGGTAGGAGCAACGAAATGGTAAAAATGTGAATTGTGAACATCAGAGTTTTAAAATGATATAAGTAATTAGAAACTACAAAATATGAATGCACTCATACAGCAGTATTTTGAATGAAACATGTTGGGTTAGCCATGTCCTACCTGAGTCTTGATCATTTTCATAACTTGACAAATGCTTGGTAATAATAGTGTTACACAATAAACACAGTTGCACTTAAATATACTAATATAGTCTCTTGTGATATCCTGTGATATTTATGATTTGATAAATATATATTCCCTGTCCCTGATTCTGGAATAGTTTGTTGGCTAACCATTTCCTCCCTTCTTTCCTTCCTCCTTTCCTTTCTTTCTTCCTTCCTTCTTTCCTTTGCTTCTTAAAAATTCTGTATGTTCATGAAATTATTGTTGGCTGGACTCCTTAAAAGTTTCTTTTTAAAATATTTCTGTGGTTTTATTCTGATGTTAGAATTTTCTGTATTAAAAATATCTAACTTCTTTATCTTCCTCCTAATTATGTTTGTTTTTTTTGTTTTTTAATCTTTTTTTTTTTACAGTCCAGATTTTAACCCCCTCCTGGTCTATCTTCTGACTATTTCACACTTTGTACCTCCTCCCTGCACCTCCACTAGGATGTCCCCACTCTGACCCCACTAGACCTCCCCACTCCCTGAGGCCTCCTGTCTTTGAGGGTTAGGTGCATCCTTTCTGACTGGGTCCAGACCTGGTAGTCCTCTGCTGTATATGTGTTGGGGGCCTCATATCAGCTGGCATATGTTCTCTAGTTGGTGGCTCAGTGTCTGAGAGATTTCAAGCTCCAGGTTATTTGAGACTGTTGGTATTCTTATAGGATTGCCCTCCTCCTCAGTTTCATCCAGTTTTTCCCTAATTCAATCACAAGGGTCACCCAGCTTCTGTCCATTGGTTGGGTGTAAATATCTTCATCTGACTCTCCCAGTTCCTTGTTGGCTCTTTAAAGGGCAGTCATGATAAGCCCTGTTTTGTGAGCACACCATAGCCTCAGGAGTAGTGTTAGGTCTTGGGGCCTCCCCTTGAGCTTGCATCCCAATTTGGGCCTGTCGCTGGACCTGCTTTTCCTTAGGCTCTTCTCCATTTTAGTCCCTGCAGTTCTTTCATACAGGAACAATTATGGGTTAGAATTTTGACTGTGGGATGGCAACCCCATCCCTCACTTGATGTCCTGTCTTCCTGCTGGAGGTAGGCTCATAAGTTCCCTCTCCCTACTGTAGGGCATTTCATCTAAGGTCCCTCCCTTTGAGTCCTGAGAATTTCTTACCTCCCAGGTCTCTGGTACATTCTAGAGGGTCCCCCACCTCCTACCTCCTGAGGTTGCCCCTTTCCATTCTTTCTGCTGGCTCTCAGGGTTTCAGTCCTATTTGTCCCCCCCAATACCTGATCATGTTCCCCTATTTCCCTCCCTGTCCCCTTTCCCACCTAGGTTCCTCGTACCCTCCCCCTCCCTGTGATTGCTTTCTTCTCCCTCCCAAGTGGGATTGAGTTGTCCTCACTTGGGCCCTTCAGCTTGTTTATCTTTCTGATATATTTGATGATATTTTCTAGTTCCATCCGTTTGCCTGTAAACTCACAAAGTCCTTGTTTTTAATAGCTGAGTAGTATTTCATTGTGGAAATGAACCACGTTTTCTGTATTCATTCTTCTGTTGTGGGACATCTCAAAGAGACACTGGTTGCCAAGGAAACCCACAAGGTATGAAAATGTTTGAACTTTCTATAGACTCCAACCTCCGTAGAGTGGAGTAGGGATGAAGATTAAGTTTATCACTGTTGTCCAATGATTTAATTGACCACAATTACATAATGAAGTCATCATAAAAGCAAAAAAAGGCTGAATGGGAGAAACTCTGAAAATAGTGGTTATAAATAAGTCATGGGAAGCAGCACACACAGACAGCAGAGCAGTTTCACCCATATTTTCCACTGCTTACCTCTTTACTTGGATGTTTATCAAATAATATTTTATAATAAATCCTTAAGCCCAATATTTCCCTTGTGTTTAAGGGTATGTTTAAACAAATAATTGAAACAAATGAAATTCTGGAAGCTCTGATTTTTTGCAGTTGGTGAGAAATATACATTGTGGAACAGGCTGCAGACTGGTACCTAAAATAGCAAGCAAGTTTTGATTTAAGTCATTACTTTATGGGTTCTACTGTGATCTCTATCTGACTCAAACTCAATTACAGTATTCATTAGATATCTGCTGAATAAATCTTGATGGATAAAATTTAAATAAAAACACACTAACTCTTTGAGTTGTCTTAAGCATTGTGTTCAGTCTTCTGTAATCAGAAACAAATACTTGTTCTTTCAATATGTTTTAATGGTCTATCATGCCATCAATTCAAGAGAGAAAATTCCTAATGTTTCTTCTTATGTTCACACCATTTGACATTATATTTAAGATAGTAGATTTATCTAGGGAGAGATTTCCTCGAATGTAGTGAGTCTCCTTTGGGCACTAACTTGATATTCTATAATTCAATTCATTTCTAACACACTATATTCAGGGACAGGATCTTGTCCCAAAGGATAAGGACTCAGTCTCAAATGATTTATCTGTATCAAGTGACAAGAAACCTCAAGTTTTGGCTTGTGTTTCTTATTAAATTGATATAAACCAAGCTTTTGATAACTCCTTTTGGAGTTTGCTTAGTCTTAGTGGCTCAGTGAAAACAGCTCAACCCTTATACTCACAAGAAAAAGTACACAAATGAACAGCCATTAACAAGACATACAAGGCAACTGTATAGCTTCCTATAGAAGATGTAGAGTTTGCACACTTTCACTGAGCATGTAAGTCCCTACTGTGTTCTGGAATCACAAGAGCCCTGGCACTTTACTGCCTTTGGAGATGATTCCTTTTGTAGATGTGATTGATTAGATCATTGATCACTGCTTATCAATTCAACCTTTAGCTCCATTTCTTTCCTGGAATATATAGATG
>JADRCD010202770.1:0-10466 GCA_019843815.1 Montemys delectorum | reverse complement strand
TTTTTTTTTTTTTTGTCATGGTGAAATCCAAAGTCTGAGTCTATGTGATGAATATGAATTTCCCTCCACAGCACTCATCTTTTCCCTTCTTCAGACAAGCTCCTGTCACCGACTTTGTGAGTTGAGCAGGATCAGGAGCTAGCTGCTGAGAGGAAGAGATGGGCAGGGATGTGATTTGTCAAGCTCAAACTGCCCAAGAACATGGTGGATTTGAAGTGTAAAAGCCAAGCTAAGCTTTTCTGGTCTGGGGTTCGGTTAATAATACAGAGGATTTAAATGGGATTTTTCTTCCAGACAGTTCAAAGAGTTTCATTGCTTAGTCTGTATTTTTACTGAAATCACTGAAAAGAAAGAGGGAACAGAAATTACTTGCCTCATTTCACCAGGCAGAAAACTTTGTGCCATTTCCTCAAATGGCAGGAGGCTTGAGAAATAACATGAAGTCCACTTTATCCATGATACTGGTAAGGCTCAGGACTCATGTTAAGAGGATCCTGATTTCCAAAAGCTGGAGGATAGAGATAATAAATCTGAATATGTCTAAGTGATCGTTAATAACATATTAGCCCATCTTCTTATGTCTAGGCCACAGATGAGTAGCTGAAGATTAAAGCTCTGTTACCCTTCAAGGTCCATGTGACCACTTTGTTAAGAAGAATATAATTTCATTTTCAGAAGAAAATATTCATAAATTCACAGGACGGATTTCTATGTGTCAAACATAATATGTAGGAGTTTATTAAGGAAAATAGGTTGGACTAGGTTTTATATGGCAAAATTTGAATTAATGTATATATAGAAAAAATACATTTGTAAGTGTTGGTTTTTTTTTCAGTTAAAGGACTGTGGGTAAGTTGTAGGGAGCCTGGTTACAAGATATCAGGTGTCTTTAACTGAAAACTTGTTTTTGTAAAGATGTGGAAGTGAGTTTGGCTTTTCTCATCCTTGCTAGAAAGTGTTCGACAGTTTTCCTTGTTTGAGTGGCTATAGCTGTTTTGAGGGGAGCAAGAGACCATTCAGAATATGTTCCAATCAGAAAAGACAAAGTTTTATTTCTACCTCATAAAGATACTGCATGTGCCAAGAGGAGGGCTGCTGACAGGGAAGGAGGTAGACAGTGAGCTGTAGCCAAAACCTTTACTCCAGGAGAAAAACAGAATGACCCAGACTACTCAACATTCAGCTTTGCAGAGTTTGACTTTAAAATTGGGACAGTTATTTAAATGTTCTTTGGAGTAATTCCAATCTCTTATCACCATTTGACCCTAACATTAAATCTCCTTAACTGTATTTGAACTTATTTTACCTAGCTTAATAGGCACTGCTTTTTTTCCTACATGGATCCATATTACAGATATAATACAACCTGTTGTCCAAATCAACATGTTCACTAAATCCTCTCGAAGTCAACTCAAACTCTTATTGCTCCACTTCTATTTACCAGGACATGCACACTCTATTATTGTAATTCATCACATTTTCTAAGCAAACATATTTATGAAGGGCATGATATAGCTGATTATAGTCATCAAGATACCAAAGGCTATTCCGTTCCCAATTCACTAAGATCCTTTTCTCTTTAGAAAGACACATCTAAAATTCCTTATTTTTCAATCTTCCTCAGCTTAAGGCTAATCTTTGATACTTTCCCTTGAACTGAAGTCCTTGCCTTCTTCATCACTGAATTAAATTATGTTGCCTTTTTGCTTGCACATAATTTAAACACATAAGTACTGTAAGGTCTCTAATGCGTTCCCTGAAGATATATTTCTGCATCATAATGTTCTACTTAGATCATAAACTACTCAAGGTCAGTATGAGTGCCTATTTAACTCTCTTCATGTTCATCTTACAGCAGCATGTACTCAGATCTTGAATAATTGTCCTCATGAAAAGTGGCCGAAGGTGTTTCCCTCCTCAGCATTGAAAATGAAATCAAGGTGAAATTAATAAGTTATTAGAGGTAGTTGAAGTTTGGTGAGAAAACACTCATTGTACCTAAGAATTCTGTATGTTTGTACTTGAGATTAGTTTTCTTTAGAAATCATTAATAAATATTGATAGTAACTATTAAATCAATCTTAATGTAACATTAGGGAAAAGTAAGTTTTAATACAAAATAAGGAAAAAGAATTTAATGATTCTTGATGTAGAATTTCTTACAATCAGTAAAGGGTGGGTAATGTGTTTCTGCAGTATGTTCACAGGGACTTGAGCACAGCAGGTTGGTATCACTTCTTGGCAATCACATTTGGTGTGGCAAGGTCCACCATAAGAGGTGACCTTTGGGTAAAGTTGCCCATGACTTGTGAGTGTGAACCTGTCTTTCTTTTTAACAGCTGGCCCCATGGAATGCCAAGTCTGCAACTTTGAAGGGACTCTGACACTCAATAGACCATCCTCACATACCCAACACCCAAGGCAAATGCCACATAGTGTATCATTTACCCTTCATAAAATGTTTTTCTCTCAGTCAACTCACTAGTTTCTTTATCCTTTAAGATTTGTTCTGTGGCCTATCTGGAGCATAGATGATTCTTGAAACCTATACTACATGTTTCTATTTTCCTCATCTTAGGATGTTCCAGAGTTTGAGTGTAACAAGGAAATATTCATGGTTGAAAGAAAAAGTCTTACACTACACAAAATGCAAATGAATATTCCTTAGTATACCCATGGTTTTTTGAGAGCTCACTTATTTATCCTCAACCTAGATCACACTCTTGAATCTTTCTTGTAGTTCTCATTCTTTTTTAATTAAAAAAATTATTTATTTTTCATCTTTTCAAATTTTTATTGGTTATTTTATATATTTACATTTTAAATGTTATCCTCCTTCCTGATTTCCCCTCCACATATCCTCAATCTCATTCTCCCTTGTCTTGCTTCTATGAGGGTGCTTCCCTACCTACCCACCTACTTCTGCCTCACTAGCATTCCCCTATGCTGGGGCATCGAGCCTTCACAGGACTAAGGGTCTCACCTACCATTGATGCCAGATAAGGCAGTCTTCTGTCACATGTGCAGCTGGAGCCATGGGTCCCTCCATGTGATGTTCTTCCATAGGGTTGCCAATCCCTTCAGGTCCTTCAATTTTTCCCCTAACTCCTCCACTGGGGTCCCAGTGCACAGTCTTATTATGGTTGGTTGCAAGTATCCACACCTGTATTGGTCAGGCTCTGGCAAAGCCTCCCAGGAGAAAGCTATATCAGGCTCCTGTCAGCAAGCACTTTTTGGCATCTGCAATAATGTCTGGGTTTGGTGACTGCATATGGGATGGATACCCAGGTGGGGCAGTCTCTGATAGCCTTTCCTTCAGTCTCTGTTCCACTCTTTGTCCCTGTATTTCCTTTAGAAAGGAACAAATCCGGGTTAATATTTTTGAGATGGATGGGTGACCTCATCCTTCAAGCAGGATATGGTCTTTACAGGTTCTCCCTCCCCTTTGTTGAGTATTTCAGCTAATGTCATCCCCCTGTTGAATCCTAGGAGGCTCTTGCTTTCCTGGCATCTGGGACTTCTGAGTGGCTATCTCCAGTTGATCATCCCCCACTGTTCAATTTTCTGAACCTCTATACATCTCCACTGTCTCTTCCCACACCTGATCCTGGCCTCTTTTCCCTCTCCCTCCTCTCTCCCTTCCAAAGCCCTCCCCTCCTCTATCCCTCTCAATGCCCTCCCTCCCTTGGCCTCCCATGGTTATTTTGTCATCCCTTCTAAGTAGGACAGAAACACCCTTACTTTGGTTTTCTTCTTCTTGAGTTTCATATGGTCTGTGAGTTTTATCATGGGTATTATGAGCTTTTTGCTTAATACGTACTTATCACAGAGCTATTTGTGGATTTTGAGGACTGAAGCAAAGAGCAGTGCACACATACATCCACACACTTTCTAATATGTTATCCTGGTCATTTGTATATGGTTTTTGACATGTTAGCTTTTGCCATGTTTTTTTCCTGAGACTGATTACCTTTTAGTGTAAGTCAGACTCTGATAAATGTATTCAGCAATGCCCAGTTCACTTATGAAATGACTCCCAAGACCACAGTTCTCCTCTTAGTCTTAATTACTTTCACTGTTATCTTGACTTTAGAATCACTTGCTACAAAATCTCCCTTTTCAGTTCTCAAAAAATCGCATTTCTTCCTAGACAAAAAGCCCTGCTTTGAACATTCCCTACCCCTTGCCTGCTCCTGGCTTACTAGTCTAGCCTTGAGAATTGCATTTTCATCTGTGCTTGTGATTTCACTGATTCTGAAATAAAATAAATTTCTTTTTTGAAATTCTTCCAAGACACAATGTTATTTAATTTAATCACCCTGACCAAAATCATGTCTACCTAATCTAGGGTTTCATTGTATTCTCTTTTATAGTAGTTTTTGACAGTAAACTGTGAGATCCTAGTGGCTAGAATCTCAAACTACTGGTTTATGAACTTAACACTCACAAGATAACCTTCTGTCCAGGCATCTCACTACATAAAGTGATATAGAGAAGGGAACATGAGAGAAGAGTCCTTTTGTTTCTAGACTCTTGAATCATAGGCTATAATTATATTAGATATAGAAGACAGTACTATATATCTATTGCTGATAATGATTTGAGACTGTATCTCAAGTGTCATAGTTAAATTATTGGTAGAAAAATGATAACTTTATTGAGGCTCACTATCAAAAACAAAAGATTACAGTGGGGAGAAAGTGTCTCTAGGCACCTTTAGTGGATGTATAGAGCATATGTTGGTGGGTATGTTCCATCTGCAGCTCCGTGGTGACCATACTTGGTAGAAAGAGATTATTCTGTGAGACTACAGGTAGTCTGTTGCCATGGAAGAAGCAGAAAAATAAGAGTAATTGGGTCTCTAAACATAAGGTATCCATGAGGGTTTTCAGACATAACAGAAAATGTGGATAGTTGGCTGTATATCTATCTCCTAGTTATAACTGTACTTACCAAATTATTAATTTGACAATAGTTGATTTGAAGGATGGGTATGAAAATATTCTTGCTTAGTCAAGTCTTTTATTCTAACACATAATAATAAGTTTTATTTTTATGTTGCAACATTGAAAAAAGAGGATTGTTGCTCCACTTTTATCAAAACATGCTCCCATCTTCTTATCAAGGCATAACAGCACATCTATTCAACATTGACAGGAATTCACTGCCTTAGTGATGTTTGATGATTCCTGTTCATCATTCTGAAAGTTGCTAAGGTTTTTGATCTTCTTAAATATGTAAAGACAGATGTCTAAATATCACAGTATTTTGAAAAGTCTCTTGGTCTGTGTGTTTGATTAATTATGTGTGTGATTCTTGGTATTAGATCCTGGGTCATTGACTACCTGGAGTAAGAATTATGATCATTCTGCATTAGCCTCTCAATTGCAGAGATTACTACATATTGTCATTTCTGTTTTAGATATGGTTGTGAATAAAATGGTCTCCATGTTTCTGTAAGAGAAGGTAGCACAGTTTTGTCACTGTAATTCATGAAGGTGTCATAATATACATTATTATGCTATTTAGCTATATCAATATATATGTTTCAATATATGTATATTCAGACCAAGTCTCAGGACTACATCATAATGATTTCTTCAGGCAAAGGTATCTGGTGTGCTTTATCAATACTTTCCCAAGACCCATCACTTAGGCACCAGACCAGCATGCCCCATGAAATCATATGTTCCGAATAAAGTTTCAGAATATTTAGTTTGTTTTTTGTTTGGATCTAATGGATGAGTTAAAGCAAAACACACAATGATTAATTTAATCAAAAGGGAAATGTCAATAAAATATTGTGTTCTATGTACCTTAGAATTATCTCTGCCATAAAAGTGCCAAATCCAAATATCTTGGGTTATGATTTTTCTCCTGAACTGATATTGTATGTAGATGACAGTTTTCCAAGATTCTTCATTCTCCAGAGTTAGAGATCCACTGCCCCTGAGAATGCCATGATTTGTCCTAGAAAGTCTTCTGTAAATGTTAGAAAATTATATTTAATTAATAAACATGCATTTAATTTTCATAAAATATTTAAAAGTAATATAATTCATAACATAGTTGGTTTGTTTATGGAGCATTTCCCATTAAAATATATGTAATAATTACAAAATGTACAATTTCCATACTAATTTGAAGTCTATCAACATACAGAAAAAGTAGGCAAATATCAATATTAGAATGTAGCCTTGAACTTGGAAGTAAGGCTGGATAATATCTCTGGATTCCCTCTGAGTAACAAAAAGCTTGAAGCACAGAAGAAGAACTGTGTGAGTGAGAAGAGCTGTAGGAATTTGAGACTGCTAAGAGGCAGATCAGAAAAGGAGCTAACCTGATACCTCTGGGGAAAATTCAGTTTAGAAGGGATTCTGGAATCCAAGCAACTGTTTGGCAGAATTGACAAACATTGGTAGCTTTGATGAAATCTTTATGTATAATATCTCTCAGAATTAGCCTCTGCTTTTAAAGACCTAGGGGACCTCATCATTAAAAATGTTTCCTTTCCATTTAACCACAACCCTGTGTTCACCAGAGCATGTCACTTGTGTCTTTCCAATTAATTAATCAATCCATTATTTGTTCAATATATCTAATTTATGTGTAAAACATACATAAAGTAGCTACCTAGAAATAACATATTTATGAAATAAAATCCTTGGGTTCAAGGAACTTGAGAGTTTTGGGAGAAAAAAATCAACATGAACAAAATACAAATAGAGATTTTTTTTTTTTTTTCATGGAGCAATTTCTTATGGAGAGTGGGTTTTTGATATTTAATTATATGTTTATTGTGTTGTTCTTATGATTGCAGGACTTTATGCATTAAATTATTCTTACAGAGGTAGATGAATATAAAATTAAATTAAAACTTGCCTGTTTGTTTGATTGAGCAGAAGCCTGCTCTGGGGAGATTGAAGATCCATTGAATAAGAGAAGAGCAATGACTGGCAGGTTTGAAGGGGCCTGGTCCATTTGATAACACTGAAGCCTGTCATAGGACACAAATGCAAGGGAACCCTGGTGAGATATGTCTCCCAGCTGCAGACACCTAGCTCCTGGGCTTAGAGAATATTTTCCTACCATCTGTCACCTGGTCTGAGGAGATAATTGCTGACTTCTGTGTGAAGAGCTGCTTGTAAATGCAGCTGGATGGCCAGCACTCTTAAATTACCAGACCCAAGAGACCAGAACTTTCTGTTGTTTCCATGGTGTGCCTCAAATCCTGCTTTAGATTAAGATTTGTGTTCAGTGGTGAATGCTTGCTGGAAAGGTCAATATCCTTTCTGACAGACAGATGTCCTAGAAAGCCTAATTACATTCCCCAGATACAGAAATCCTTAACAACAAATTAAATTAAAAAATAAGAAGCTAGTGTTTCAATCTGGGATCAAACTTATAAAAAAGCAGGACTAGTGAGGTCAACATATTCTATTTTAGCACACTTGCTGCTCAAGTGAGTATGTGGCCTTACCACCCTGAAAGAGGATAGGAGAGAGTTACAAATAAGTGGAAGAGAGTCCCTTCCACTCCATTTTACTTTCTATTCCAAATCTCTGAATTGTGGCAAAAGAAAAAAATCTACCAGTTTGAGTTTCTAAACAGTGGTGGATGACTGCCTTTTACAATGTACTTAAAATAATTCATTTAAACTTCTGCTTATAATACATATGTCTGATGATACATACAGATTAAGAGACCTGATTCATAATGATAATTTTCTGTTTTTTCCTTTGTTGACGAGGGCATCATTGAACTTCAATGAAGAAAATACATGAGGATTTCACATCTTTCAAAACTAAACACAGCTGACCTCAAAAGAAAGCTATGCTATGTGAGCCATAGAACATGTTTAAAACTAGTTTAATTTAGTCAAGAAAAGAGAAAAGGAAGTAAAGACATGTTTGTAACTTCAACTTGAGCATCATGGAAACTAAGTATTTTTAGGAAACTACATAGGTCATGCTTGGAGATGACGATAGAAAGTAATGCACAGCTCACCGAGTATCCATTTTTCTTATGAATCTTGCAATGTTTTGCTTTATTTTCCTAAAATGAGACACTTTGTATAAAAAAAAAAGAAATATTCTAAGATCGACATGAAGTTTTGCTGACTTGATATAATTATAGTTAACTAAAGTGTAGTGTGTAAAAGTTAAAATAAATTAACAGCCATATCAGCATTGGCTAACCTACTTCTACTTGTTAAGGGAAGAACTAAATAAAGATATCCTTGAGTTGAAAAGGGATATTAGTTATTTTGCCTCAAATCATTTCTCGGCTATACATACAATAAGAAGAAATATAGCTTTTTAGTCAACTTCATATCATGTAGCAATTACCACAGTGTGTGTAGCTGAAGAAGGAAGAAAAATAAGAGAGAGGAGGTGCAGAATAGGGGAGACAGAGTCATAAAGACACAGAAGGAGACACAGAGCAACAATGACAGCTGCAGATAGAGACCTTGAAAAGGAGAGGGAACGCTCTTCTTCCTAAGTCCCTGTGCTCTGATTGTATGTAAACACAGTGATTCAGGCCCACATGCATGGCAGAGCATAATCACAAACCATTTATAAATCACAAATTTATAATTAATCATTCGTTAAAAATGTATCTTCTTTTATCCAGTATGGCCATTGAGACAGAATCTTTATTGTCTTACTTTGCCCAGTACTTACTTCTACATCCAGACCAGCAAACTGCTATATTAGGTATTGCAGCAATATCTTTTGGGAGAATGATCTCTTCCTGAAGTAGCCTGTGATACTTCAACACAAGGCATCATCTGCAGAAGAATGCTCCATTTTAATAATGTGCCAGGAGACAAGGCTAGGGGATTAGGTGTGTACTTATTGTGTGGCCCATCTTTCCAGAGGTGCCTAGCTCTTGTACTGTGCATAATATCTCTATTCTTATTATATTTCCCATTTAATTTTATAATTGCTACCAGTGAGTTTGATTCCTAGGACTCTCTTAATCAAGACAAAGCAGGCTTTAGAATGTATATATTCCCTACTGTGGATTAACTTTTTAAATTTCTGAAATAAATACAATGAATATTATGATTTACCCACCAATCTTTCTGAAATATTTTACAGTCAATTGTAAAATAATGTGGTAAATTCATAATTTTTAAAATTGAAGTTCTATAAAAACCACACTCTATAGCATTATGATAGCTTTCCATGTAAATTGTATCAATAACATGTAACTTTATCTATAAATACTGAACAGCAATCATCTTCAATTTGTAAGTAAAATGTAATAAATTATTTGTTATCTTATCATTATAAAAATGGACATTGTCAATTATGTATCTTCATACTTGTGTGCATGCAAAATAAACATGGCCCAGGAGCATTTTTGAAATCTCATTTAGCATAGCTCTTCCCTTTGGTGAGGTTCTTCAAGGTTATAAAGTTCAAAACCTCAGAAACTATTCATATAATAGATATCACCTGCCTATTTGTCATGGGTATAAATGATGTTTAAATTGAACTGACTAGCTGCCATTAGTCACATTAAATAAATGGGGTATTAGCTTGGGTGCATGTCCACAAAAACGTTTTTAAGCTCCTAAAGTTAGAAATTACTGTGTTTGGTGGTGGGGAAATGGCATATTTGGTAAAGTACTTGATGGAAAAACATCAGGACTTGAAGTTGATTCCCAAGAATAGGCAAAAAAGCTAGATATGGTGGTGCACACTTACAACCACTGTGCTAAAAAGGAAGAGTCCAATGGATTGTTGCCTTTCACTGGCTAATAGCTCTAGTTTAGTCAATAGGCTCAAGACCAAGCATTGGAAACAATATTTCAAAAAGCCTCTGCAATGCTCAGGGAACATCTTGGAATAATGTGGGTGAACAAATTTCAGAGCCTAAAAATGAGATTATATGTGGCATAACAGTCTTCCGGATACAACATGACTATTGCACTCATGATCTTATTATATATGTGGCTATATATAATATACACGATCTAAAAAAGGTAGCACATATTTCTTTTAGGGGTGAGTTGGTATATGATTATGAAGTTATGCCCCTTCACAGGGTCTACAAGCTAGTAAAGGTTGCTGGAAGTTACTGTTATTTTTTTTTTCCCATGTTGTAGTCTTTGGTAAGTTGTCTACATGCAAGCCAAGAAATCAACTCCCACCCATACACATGCAGGCAGCTACTGAAATTCTGTTGATTACACACGAATGTAAGACATGAAGATATAGAAGTGCATGTTAGGTGGAAGTGTTTCAGGGTAGAGCGAGGGAATGAGGGAGGAACAGAAGAGGAGATAACAAAATTCCTTGTATACATGTACAAAATTCAGAAACAATTGTTAAAAAAGAAGCAAGGTAGATTGTGCCATGGGAATAATATCTCAAGAGGACTTCTGGCATCTGCATGAGCAGATAGATGTACATGAATCTCTCTCTCTCTCTCTCTCTCTCTCTCTCTCTCTCTCT